>JANIJG010024648.1:36071-90406 GCA_024611175.1 Megaceryle torquata
GTGTCCCGCACGGCTGGCCCTCTTCGCGCTCTTCGCACCCGCCCAGGGCTCGGGGGCGGGTCAAGTAACAATCACCTGAAGCGCCTTACCATGACATCAGGCCAAAATCCAGTCTGGGAAAAGCTGCCTCTGCAATGAGCAGTGGTAGTTGACGCTCATCCCCAATAGATGTTTGTGCCCTTGGCTCTCTGCCTCCCAAAGCCCCTGCAGCAGGGCATGGGGGCTGGCAGTTAACGAGAGCCACCACTGATTCCGTGACACTGGGCTCAGCCAGGGCCTGGCTGGCTGGGGACACTGGGCTGGGAGACAGCACCAGCAGAGAGACCTTGGTATAAAAAGGATGGAAACAACTATGTGAGAGAACATCCCCCTTTAATCCCAAAAGCCCTAAAATCAGGTCTGACTCACTGCCTCATCTCCAGGAGGGACGGTACAAATCCTGCGTGGCTGGATTGCCGATAACCAGCTGGGCTTTGCCGTCATCCCAGCCTCACGAGACACGGAGCGACGGTGCCTGAGCTGACAGCGATACCGTCAGGATGAAGAATTAATCCCGGCCCATTAACCCGTGTCTCACAGCCCCACAAAGCACCCACCATAAAACTCTGATGAGCCTGTCAGGACCATGGTTCCCATCGATACCGACGAGCCAACGCTGGCTGCCCGCAGAGCCGATACGGGTGAGCACTTGTTCTGCCTCCTGCTTTGCTGAGGAGATGGAGCAGCATCGCTGTCAAGAGCGCTGAACGGCTCATCCGCTGTTTATTTGCTGAAAAAATTAAGTGAAGTCAGCCCCATGAGCAGATCCCTGCACTCAGGACAGCGACGAGTATTTTTATGGTGGGAAAAGCTCTCCCTTGGGTATTCATGAAACTCAGAAGGACCTAGTTTCGAGTACCTAATGCCCGTGAGGCTTTCAGCCCTGAGCCGAGAGCTGCTGGGAGCACAGAGAAACCAGCAGTTCCTTCCAGGTGGCAAAATTCCTTGCCAATTTCTTTTCTCTGACAGCTATTGACAAGGAATAAATGTTATCTGCTCCTGAACGCAGCTGGATTTGAACTAACGATTTAAAGATGAAACAGCCTGTATCCTGTTTCCAGTAAGTTTGCCTCAATCCATTAAATAGCACTTTGCAGATTGCTTTATTGGTTTTTCTTTTATGGCTTTAACTGTGACTCACACAGATAGTCCTTTTTAAAAGCTTCCAATCTGTGGCAATCAAACGGTGCCTCCAGGGAGGGGGGGAAATGCCATTCTCAGAGGGGAAGGGGAAAGCGCAGCGCTGCTGTACGACACAGACGGAGCTACTGTACATCACGGGTGCCCCACGATGGGCCCTTCTTTAATCAGCTCTCTCCTGGGAGCCACAGATCAAATAACCCATCAAATACTGCGGCACACAAAGACTCGTTACGGGCAGAGCTTCAGAGCTCGGCCCTGAAGTTGCTGTTGCTGGTGGATAAACATTACAAGAAGCGATAACACTTAATTGCTTGTCATTTGACAGTTGCATCGACTCTTCCTTGTTGGCTTGTTCCTGTTTTGTTCTTCGAAGCTTAGAAAGAATTCCTCCTTGCTGGGGGCTCGGCCGCATGCACGGGATGAAGGATGAGCCCAGGACTGAAGCTGCAGCTCAGGAGGGAGTGGGGCTGGTGCTGTGGGGTCACAGTTCAGGGTTTGCTGAGCTCCAAGACAAACAGAAGCTGATCCTGATGGCCGTGCCTGCTTTGTGCCCACCATCCCCTCAGCAGTGGCACAGTGTATGGTTTCTCCCACGCTTTATGTTCTAGCAGTGCCCCATGGCATGCCTGGACCTGCTGGTGAGAGGAGGAGGAAGGAAAAGCAGCCCTGGAAGCTGGTGCTGTTTAGGAGACTACATTAAACTTTCTTCTTCATGTTATTTCCAAATGTCAGCCACAACATAAACCATTTATTTTCTCCAGATCCCTGCTATGGCAGCGACCATCTGGACATCATTGACTGGAGGGACTAAGCCTGGTGGCTGCATCCACCCTCTCTCCACACGTCAGGTCCAGGGCACATCAGAAGTCCAGGGCATGTGGTGGAGCCAGGAACCATCCTGTGCAGCCTCAAGCAACATGGACCATCACAGCTCCAGCAGCAGTGACAGATCTTGCTGCCTTACACTCAGACCAAGGCCTGTCTGCTGAGCAGCATCTTTCCTACCACACTGTACAAGTTGCTGGGCCAGCAAACAAGCACGTGAGTGAAGTCCCCAGTGACGCTGCCCTGACCTCTGCTCGCTGGAGGTCTGGCACATTCAGAGGCAAGAATGTGTCTGTTTTTTTTTTCTCCCTGGATTTCCAGTACAATGCTTTTCCTGACACCAACAGCACTCCAAAAGTGTGATGTTTAAAACCAAGACAAATCTCACTAGTCCAGATATCCTGGCCCTCTTCCAGGAGTATTTCACCTTAATTCCACCTTCCCAATCCTAAAAATGCAAAGAATTTCCCTCTGGCTCTGCCCAGCTCATTCCCCCGGCCTGGAGCAAGGAGGAGCAGCACTTGCTGGCTTAGGCATGTTCTTGCCAGAACTGTTAAATATTATTCTTTTTCCTCGAATACCTCAGCACTGATTGCACAACCCATCTTTTTGCTGGCTGCCTTGCACACAGGGAGGATCCCTCCTTCACCGAGAGGCAGTTGGAGGGTTGGTGCTGGTGGCTTTCATCCTCATGCTCACTACAGGTGGTTTTGAAAGTTGGGGGTCAGAGGGGGGCTCAGTTGTTGTTTCCACTTCAAAGAAAAGTCTCCATTACCTCTGTTATGGAAGGATATACATGGATGGGTCCATTATAGAAGGATATATGGGGATAGATCCATTATAGAAGGATGTATGGGGATAGATCTGTTATAGAAGGAACTGAGGGATTTGGAGGAGGATAACTATAAAGCACAAAGAAACTCAGTTAAATTTCAGCTTGTCCAGTGCATCTGGGAAATTCATTTGGCCTTTAGGTAGAAGCAATTCTGAAATCCCAAGCCCCACGTGTGCCTGTGCTGACAGCCCAGAGCACTGCTGGGTACCCTTCCTCCTCTGAGCAACCCAGCTTAAGTGCTTAGCTGGCTCCGTGTCAAAGACACGCTTAAGTCAACCCAGTTATCTCTGCCTTTAGAAATACGAACAAACCGCTCTTGACCAGGGGATAAAGGATGGATTTAACATCTTAGTGACAAAGTAAACTGCTGAGCACATTCTTCAAGCCCCTGGCAGGTGCCTTGGCCAAGGGAGGACCACAGGGCAGCATCCCTCTTCACACCCTGGCCTCTGAGATGCTCTGAATTTGTCTTGGGCTGAGGGTTATTCCAGACCCCAGAAGCAGGGGCAGGACTACCCTGCTCCTGGCTGAGCATCACAGAGGGGTTGGGAGCAATGGGAGAGGTTGGCACCCAGCACCACAAACGGATCCCAGTGGTGTCTGTAAGTGCAGACTGAGCCAAAAAAACCCCGGCCTGGACATTCAGGGAAGACTTACGATCCCCAGAGGAGAACATCCAAGGACTGTGTTCACAAGCCTCTGAGTTTAGGGAAAACAGGCTCCACAAGACACGAAGCTGATGACATTCCTCTGCATCCCCTCACAGCAGGAAAATAAGATGTTTCTGCTGAATAGATGTTTCTGCACCCAGTCTCATGCCTTGCACTTAATGCAGTCTGTCTTCCAAGCAGCACAAACCTGTCAGCTGCAAACCCAGTGAGGATGCTGTTTAACTTGGAAGGATGCTAATGTCTCTCTCTGCCTTCCCCAGAGGCACACTCATTTTTATTGCTTTCCTCTGCTACCGATATTATTTTTTCTGGCCCAGTTGCCTCGTGTATTGATCATTCTGGCAGGGCAAAGTTTTCTTCAGGGGATGCTGGAGAAGCTGTAACGTGTGCACCAATGGGCTGGGGCACCACTGCACAGTTTCAGTAGCCACACAATTCCTAATTCACAGCCAAAGCCAGCAAACCCAAGCCGTGGAAATCACTGCAGGACCAGGAAGGTGCCATCCTCGGCGTTTGCCTGCAAAAAGACTCAGCTGCCAGCACAGGGATCCACTAAACTGCACACACAACATCATCCTTGTGCATAACCTGAAAGCATCAGCCCTCTACCCCCAGCTTTGCCCTGTGTTCACAGCAGTGATTCCCCAGGTCTCACAGGGCATGGGCTCATCCCGCTCTTCAAAACCCCTCTCACCCATCCCATGCTGCAGCTGCATCTACCTGCTGGGGAAGATACTGACCTGAAAATGTGAATCCTCAGCTCGCTCCCTGCTGCCCAGCACCCTGCAGGAGGGCGAAGTGGGACACAGCAGATATGGTTACACATCAAACATGCTTTGCACTGGCTCAGACCACTGCTGGAGGGCCAGGCCCAGTGTCTGGGCACGTTTGCTGAGCCAGACCCTCCTGGCTCAAACCACCCTGGGTGCTGCATTCCCAAGAAACCCAGCTCCCCACCAGCTCCAGACCCGATTTTGCCCCCTTATTTCCCCAGTCCCAGCGGTGCCATGCTCAATCATCAAGCAGGAAGGGGTTTTCTGCTGCAAACACCATTTCAGGAGGATTTAAGCTGAGAGTCATGAGAACATGGACTTCTCTTGAGGTAGCTACAACCCAACTTCAACCTGCTTGCACCTCAGAAAGGGAGGAGGAGATTTCTGCTCTGACTCTGTAAAGCAGCTCTTTGTGATAAATAGCTCCATATTCCCCTGTCTCTGTCTGATCCCATGTCTGCTGCTTTATGACAACTGAGAATTGATCTTTCCACGTGCCTGGAGAAATAATTATGGAGCTGGGAATATCTCCATGCAGCCCTCATCCCGGCTCTCACAGGCGAGGCGTTTAAGGCATCAGATGTATTTATTTCATGGGGAGATTTTTTCCCCAGCTGTAGGAGCCTCTGGAGGTGCAGAGTCCTTGGGTTTTTCCAGCTGGTAGACAGTCCCAGCCATCCAATAAATATAGAAGTGGCTGTTTTTCCAGTCACAGTGCAGGAATGAATACTCTCCTCTTTTACATTTATAGGCATCTTCCCGCGTTCTTGGCTTGCAGACAGCTGCCTATGTGGCACGACGGACGTGTGCAGGCAAAGTGCTTGTCTCTAGCATGGGAACAACTGAGAACAAGCCATTGTCTAATTCCTTCCCCTTCTTTAAGTTTCCCTAAAAATAAAATAATAAAAAAAAAAACCAGTATCACAGAGACGGGCTAAGCTGGAGCTCTTCCAAAGTCTCATCTGTCCACTGCCACACTGCTGAAGGTGTTGGCTTCGAGAGCATCTGAGCTGTGTTCGCCGAGCTGCCCTGCGTGGCCAGGAGTGAAGCACCGGGTTCTCCTCCACCAGTGAGGAGCAGTGCTCCTCAGAGCCCTGCTGCACCTTCACAACCCATCCTCAGCACAATCATACATCACATCCTCGGGTGTCTGCCTGGGACAGCACCCCAACCCTCAACAGAAGAGGGATAAGCTATTTCTTGTGGGAGTTGCCTCATGAAGTTTAAATGCCTGAAAATTTCCCAGTGGTTTGCAGGATTAAGCTCCGAGTTTGTAAAGCAGTAGCACGTGTGGTGGCCACTTCATGAGCTAAATACTTGTAATGCCAGTGATACAAGAAATGATCTCCTCTGTGTCTGGAAAACAACACAATGAGGTGAAAGAGCAGCTCACAAACTCCAGCATCTAAAAAAAAACTAAAATCCAACCAACCAACACAAAAACCCACTGCCAAAGACACAGAGATCTGCCTGCATCAGATCAAAGGCTTTGTTTGGGATGGTGGCAGTGGAACAGAAGGGAAACCGCCTCGGCTGCTCACACGGTGCCCGGGCAGTTGGCTGCAGTCCATGCACTGAGTTTCCCTGGAGCAGGGCTGCCAGCTTGGCTGGGCTTGCGGGAACTTGGCTCTTGCAACCACAGCAGTTCTGAAATCAAAAATATCCTATTGTCTAAACACGTTGGTATCTCTGCCACGCGCAAGGCGCGGGCGTTTTGAAAGCAGTGACTGTATAACAAGCGCCCAGAGGGTCTGTCACTTGTCCCTTCATTAGCTGACCAGCTTCTGAGGAGCTCCAGAACTGTAAACAATTTTAAAATCACATAAAGCTCTGAAGGAACACTGTTAATGCTGCTCATGAAACCACACATGGTGCAGCCCTTTTCTTGGAGTTTCTTACAAGTGCTGTTAAAATCCACACCATTAAAGATGAGACGAGACAGAATTTAAATCCCATCCCCACCATAGTTTCTGGTTCCAGACTTGCAGTATCTCAGTCATCCCCTACCTCCTTTATGAGTGAGCTCAATTTGTCAGCTAAATGAAACTTAATTAAACCCCAATTGTCCCTCCACAGGGGCTGCCGTGTGGCCCCGCTGCTCCCAGGCTCATCAACAGCAAGCACTGGTTGAGCGATTGAGTTTGACAACTTTCCTGGGTGTGGATGAGGCGGGTAACGTGATGTCCTAACAGAAACAAAATAAATCCCATTGCTTTTGGGGACAGGCTCATTTGCTGGATCCAGGATCCTACACTGGCTGCTGTTTTCCCTGTTTGCTGTGGCTGAACAGCTCAGCCCAGGATGGCGCTTGAAAAACACTGGTTTAGACACAGTTTTTATTCCTTGGAGCTTCAGGTCTTGATCGAGGGCACAGGGTAAAGCCTGAGCTCCCAGGCCAAAGTTTGGGAGAACAGTAAACAGGGGCAGGAGCAGTGCCTTCTGCAGAGCTCCCTCTTCTCCTCTTGTTTGGTTTCCATCAATCATTTATTTTCACAGTGGCCTTTTGAACTGGGAATGCAGCACTCAAAGCTTTCCCTGAGGTTGCTGAGACGCTGCTGGGTTTGCCACAGGGAAGGAAATAGCCCTAAATGAAAATAGAGGAGGCACCTTTGTTAAGAGGGGTGATGGGAGAGGTGAGATCCAAGTGGAGAACCTGAAGGTGTGAAGACAACTGAAATCCACACCCACCGAAAAATGGCCTTTACGAAACAACTAATTCATTGTAGACAGGTCTGGTTTTTGTAGCTTTTCTCCCCACCCCCAGCTCTAACCACCAGATAATAACCCCCTCAACTATAAAACAGATGTTAAATTTAAAAAGCAATACAGAGAAGACTCAAATGCACCAATCATCTACTGAAACTCTGCCCCCTCGTGAAAAACCTGCAGCACAAAAGGAAACAATCACTTTTTTTTTTTTTCTTTTTCCCCCCTTAAGAAAACCAAAATTGCACCAACAGAGGCAAATAATGAACCCATCTTCCTGCAACAGCACCTCTCAATCCATAAAAGAGAGCAGCTGTCAACACACCAGTTTTCCAGACTGTGACACAAAGAGAGGGAACAGAAATGGCAAAATCAGGACTTGCTGGGCCCATCCCACTTCCAACCCCCACCTCACGTGGCTTCTCTGTTCCCTCCAAATCCAGGCACATAACCGGGTGATTTACAGGGAATGCCAAATGCTGTTCCACCCACTGCCACAGGGACCTGCTGGATTCTGTGGGTGTGCTCCCCAGTATGAACTTCTGCACCTTCTTTCATGTCCAGTCCTACAGGAATAACCAATTGCTTGTTTTCCTAAGAAAAATAGAAGGCTTATATAGGAATTTCTGCCCCAATCCATGGTTTTGGTGGAGTGGCCTTGGCTGGCTGCCATGCGCCCACCCAGCTGCTCTCTCACCCCCTTCCTTGGTAAGACAGGGAAGAACACAAGATGGAAAAATAAAAAGCTCACGGGTGAAGATAAAGACAGGCTTTGCCCCACGGCCACCAAACCACCGCTCCTGCAGCTGGAGGAGCACCCGGCCACAGCACAGGGGGACAGAGCCCCTCCACCAGCTGCACTGCCCCCCAGTTTGAATTTCTAAAATCATCCAACAAGTGCCTTTTACCAGCACAGTGTTGATCTAAACTGGCCGGGACACAAGGAAGGCAGTGCTGCTATTTCTCCTCCGGTGACTAAGAAAATGTGACTATGTGATCAACCCTGATGAATGCGTTTGGGGAAGGCTGCCAGTGCCTGCATTTGATTTCTTGCCTAAACTCCAGCCAGCTTAACGCAGCGTCAGCTTGGAAGCCATAAAACATGAGACAAACAATGTAAATCAACACGACCAGCAAAATTTAACAGGAAACAGGCTGTACTTTTTATGTTCTGGATCAGAGAGCAGCTGGGCGGCGCAGCAACGATTACCTCTGAAAGTCTTTGCACCCACTTGCTTATTTGGAGGAAGGGAAAGGGAGCTGAAAGCTGATTTGGTGAGCTTTGGTAAAAATCACCTGTATGTGACTAAATACTGGATGAAAAACAGAAGTTGCAAAACCAGACATGAAATACTATTAAACTAAGAGACTGGAGAAAAAGCAAGTAGCGGTGGGAAACTGATGGCTGGAAATGTTGGGATTTGCTGCTTATCTAGGGACTGGCAGCGAGGGCAGCAGCGGGTATCACCTCAGGTGTGAACATCTGTACCGTGGAGCTACAAATAACTGCACTTAACACTTCTGTGGGGTATTCTAAGGCAGGTAACAAGGCTGGCAGAAAGCTCAGTGTCACTTCACCCTCCAGCAGTGATATTCTCACCCCAGCCGTGGTCAGTGCTATGCTGGAGGGTCTCAGCTGTGCTCACCAGCAGTGCCCAGTGCACCAGCCCCACAGGGCTGCAGACAATACCAGGGATAAAGCCGAAACACACCAGTGGGAAGGCTGGGAGCCAAACGCCGAGCTCACAGGAGGACAGCACTCGAGACAGCTGTTGGGGTCAGTTCTCAAAGCAGCCAGCTGATATAATCCCTCTTACAGTCTGATCAAAGTCCACTAAAATCCATTTCCATTCATTCCTACACCCCCCCCCTCACACCCACCCACTCCCATTCCCCTCATAGAGCTGCAGCAAAACCCTGGCAGCGTCCCTGCAGGACAAAGCCACGATACTGCTGTTGACACCAACACATCTCCAAACCTACAAGTCCAAATGGGGGTTCAGCAAAACCAGCCACTGCGCCGGGCCCAACCCACCTTGTAGAAGAGCATCCTGCTCACCCTTGACCCGAGCGATGAAACCCACAACTCACAGCACTGCCAAATTTCACCTTTTTAGACTTAAATAGGTGATTCTGGTCCCCATCGGCAGTGCCGAGTGGCAGCGAGCGCTGGCTCCAGGCAGACCTCGTCCTTCCCACCGCAGCCGCTGACCGCCAAAGGGATCACCAATATTTGAAGAAGGGCTCAGCCCAGACGTGGAGCCTGACTTCAGGCAGATCAGGAGGATCTCTGCACGTCGAGAGGCGGCTCAGGACACGCATCGGGTCTTTGGTGATCTCTTCCCACCAGCTGCTATTTCTTCCCCGCCCGCTTTTATAGGAGCCTAATAGCTCCCCTTGGCTCGAGGCACACTTATTATAGTGACTACTATGACCCATTTAAATTGCGTTAAATAATTTCTCAGTTCATTGTCCTGCAGAGATTAGTTACATATAAGCATATTTTAATGATTAACTATTGGGCTCTGCTGAGGCTCCAACAGAAAAATGCAGAATCCCCAGCCTCCCTCTGTCCCTCCCTCCCCTCCTGCCAGCTCCCTGCTTCCTCACCACTCTTGCAATATTTATGGTTTTCCTCTGAGCCTCCGCTCCTGGCCTGATACAACCAGCTCAGCTGGCACTGGAGGGAAGGCTGCAGCTCCTTGGAGCTGCAGAAAAGCTGGGAAAAAAGCTGGGAAAAACTCAAACCCCAGAGTCCAAAGAGGAAGAAGCAACATTTGGAGGTTCAATCATGAAGCAGAGTTGGTAGAGCCAAGCACAGGTTTGGGGGTGAAGTGCAGGCTTTCCCTGTGTGCTGGGCACTAGAGATGAGCTGGAGCCTGTGGTCAGACCTCGCTCTCCATTGCCCTGATGAAACCCAGTGAGATGCTGCAGACTTCCCACCAAATCTGGTTGTTTCCAAGACAGGGCAGCAATAATCTCGCTGTGGGCACCCTGCATAGATGGGACAACCCCAGCACCACACAGGGATGAGTTACACACGGATGCCCTTCACCAGCTCTTTGGAGCATGAGAAGCATTTCAGAGCCATTTCCAGTGCAAAACCCACAGCATTTGAACCACCTTCTCCAGTTGCTTCAACCCCTGGGGTCTCACCTGAGGCGGCAACTCAAGGGCAGGGGGTTCCTGTCCCACCCAGAGCAGCCCCACAGGGCTGGGAAAGAGTCAACTTTCCACTGAGTCCACACCTCAGGGCAGGATGTTGCACAGGAAAAGGAAAAATGTTTAAATTGGCGTGAAGCAACCTGCTTCCACCCCAGCCCGCTCACGGATGCCGTGGCGTGGGCAGCTGGGAGCAGCAGCATCTCGGGGGGGGGGTGGGTTATGGGCTTTGTAGGGCGATGAAAGAGCAAACCTGCTGGGAGGAAGCAGTTGGATCCCGTCAGGTTTTGAGTGGGTGTTTCTGGCACTTCCTTTTCCCTCCCTCACAGCCGCCCTCCGGCTGCTGCACCCCAAGGAAGCCTGGGGCCAGCGCTCTGTTTCATGGCGTTATTTAAGGAGATCAATCAACAATACAAAAGGGAGGAAAAAAAAAAATCCCTTGCAGATTAATTTAAAAAGTATATAAAAAACCAATTGTGTCTTGGAATGATATGCAGCAGATTGAAATTTAATGCTGCAGCTGGTGAGGCTGGGAACGGGCTGGTCTGGAGCTGGCCTGGGATAGGGAAACAGGGCTCAGCCAAGCACCCAGGAGGGTGAGCCCTGTGGGACCAACCCCCTTCCTCATGGGCCAAGGGACACTGGTTGCCCAATGTACCAGGATGGGGACTGGAATGCAACTTGCAGAGGCATCAAGGGGCTTGCCCTGCGTGTTTCCCCCAAGCCTCACCTGCTTTCTGTCCACTCAGAGCTCACCACATATTGCTGTGAGCAGATAACTGAGCACATCTACTTAACAAAAAAATAGCCATTTAAATCAGGTGCTGAGCCCTCTCAGCCCCACGCACAAGCAGACACTTGACCCACAGCTGCTGATTAAAGTCCTCAGCTTCATCTTGGCTGATGCCCTCCCTCCTTGACAGGCAGCATGGGGAGCAAAAAGCTTTAAGGTCCTTTAAGACCTGGCAAAAATATCTCTAGTCCAACAGAGCACGTTTTTAAAGCCTTTAGCATGTCTCCGGAGGTTAACTTTCACTATACATATAAATATATGCATATATCAAGTGTGGGAAGAGCTGGGAGAGCAGCCCCCACACACCATGCTCACTGCAGAGCTGGATAATTTCAACAGTTCAGACTTTCTATTTCTGGATGGAGTCTGGTCTGTAACAAAAGAGATTTGCTCCCCAAACTGACATCCCGCGATGGAGGAGCCCCGGGGACAGAAGTGGGGTGAGCCGGGAGGTCAGGGAGCTGGGCTGGCTCTGCTGTCCCGAGGCTGCTGCCGGTTTTGGTGCAGAGGAGCGAAGGGCGAGTGCTTGGGGTGAAGGGGCTGGTTTATCCTGGAGGAATCCTGAGGGCAGCACAGGGGCTGTAGATGGGCAGAGCTCTCCCTGGCCAGAGCACAGCTCACTGCCGCAGCAGTGGGTTGAATCCCTCGTGCCCTTCTCTGCCCTTGGTGGCCTGCAGTCCCCACAGCCCATCGCTGGGGGAACAGGTTGGGTTAACTGAGCCATCACTCACTTGGGAGATGGTTGACCCCGCCCAGCACCCCAGCCCCATCATGGAAACCTCTAGACTAGCAAATCTCTGGGTAAAGCAAACCTTTACCCTTATTTTCACCTAAGAGGCTAAGGAAAGGAGGGAGCCTAGTGAGTAACTGCTCCTCCCCTGTCTCCTTCAAAATGGAGCACAGCAGAGCAAATGCTCCAGAGGAGCTGCAAAAGCACCCTGAGCTCCAGGAGCAGCAACCAATGTGTATTTTAATTCTGTATTTTTTAGGAGGAAAAAAACAACCGGTGCATAAAGAGCAAACCTGGCAGGAGGAATCAGAATCACCCTGCTGTTGCCATAACACAAGACGTACCAGGTCCCCTACGTGCTGCAACCCAAAGCCAACAGGAGCAGTGGCAGAGACACCCAGAGTTACCTGTTTCCAGCTGGGACCGATGGTTTGAGCTCATCCCCATCCCCGCTGCGCTGCCGTCCCAGGCTAAAGGCCTGGCTCACGTTAGACATCACCATCCTGTCTGGCTGGGAAGTGATGAGGCCTCTGGGATTTTCTGGGGTGAGCAAAGGAGGGATGCTGTGTTTAGTGGGTTTTTTTAATTCTCCTTTTTAATTTTTTTTTTTTTTTAATGAACAATGAATTTTCTGCCCGGCCCCATAACAGAAGAGGGCTGGGTGATTCCTGCCAGCTTTCCTCTCGCAGCTCGGCAGGGCACCGAGCGGAGCCCGGCGGGACCAAGCACTAATTGCACACAGTGGGGTGGGCGGTGAAGCTGCCAGTTAGGAGGAGAACAAGGGATGGGATTCACAAACAAGGGCTTTGAACCACAGTGGCACAGAGAGCCCTTGCACTCCGTGCTGAAGCTCATCCGAGGTGACCGAAGGCACTGGTGCCACCACTGCCACCCTCCTGTGCCTGGGCACTGCCTCACCAGCAGCCTCCGGTACCGGCTGGGTGCTCCTCTGAAGCATCACCCAGCTGCATCCCCAGGCTGGACATGGCAGAGATGCTGGTGAGAGCCGTTCAGATGATGCTCTTTAACCCCCCATGTACCAGTCAGTGCAGCCACAGCTCCTGCTGGGCACTGGCCCCACTGGGACTGCTTGCAGCATCCCTTGGCCCTCCCTGCAGCTCCTTCCCAGATTTACTCTTTGCATCAAGTCCTTCCCAATGATTTTTGGCTTTCCCATCTCTTTTCAGATTCTCTCTTACCTTGTTTGGCTGGTTCTCAGGCTGGCTTTAATTACCTTTAAAGTTTAACAGCATCACAGCTACCTTTGATGGTTGCTTTTATAAACAAGTTAATAAAATAAAGATGCTTAATGCAGAGGGAAATCAATTTAAGCAGTGTGCGAAGGGAGACTCTTGCTCATGACAAGCATAAGTTCATGGGACTTAAATGTTTCCTAAGTGCTCGTTGCATTTTAGTTGTACTTTCTCTGCAGCTCTGATTTTTTCAGCACAAGCATTTCTTTTTTGCTCAATAAAAACTCTGCAGCAGGATTTCTTTCTGTGGGAACAGAAAATATTTTCTCTGTCAACGTCTTCAGCAGCTCCAACCTAAACAATGCTGCCATCAACTCCCTCCAGGATGCTGGCGGGATCCCAAACTGCGCCTCCAGAGCGGCCCTTTGGAAAGGGGCTACATGATCTTCCTCTCTCCAGGACGATTATAAAACATCAGTCATGGTTTTAAAGGGTACTTTGGGCTTCTTTAGAGAACTCTCTGGGCTCATCTGGGGGGGACGTTGCAGGGTTGGAGGCAACCAAGCTGCTGTAGAAATATTTTAGAGTTTTAACATCCCAAAGACAACCAGTTCCCTGCCTGCCTTGCCCCAACCCCACTCCCCTTTTACAGGATCTCACCCAGGAACAGGGATCCCAACCCCTGATCTCAATGTGGCACTGGGAGCATCAGGCTGTCAATCTGATGGTGAGCAACCAGATCCTTAGGGTAGGATCCCATGGTCCAAATGAAGACATCGCTCTCGCAGACAAGGAGACTCTGTGTTGGGAGAAGCACGTCTTTCCAATGGGATGACGAGCAGAGTACAAAGCTCCAAGCACAGCCCCCCAGACAGGTCTGGGACCCGGAGGAATGTGCTCCCGGGCACGTGCTGACTTTGGCCTGCAACAGCTCAGCTGTGTTCTAGTTACATTTCTTGACTTTACTTCTTCTAAGGTATGAGAGTTTCAAAATTATGTCATTTGATGATTCTTCACACGTCAGGGGGCTGTTTGGGTTCCAGTAGCTGCAGCCATCCACCCCGGTGCCATACTGTGATACTGTGATGGGACTGATTGTTTTAGGGTGTGATTCTCAACCGGTGTAAATCAGCCCAGTTTGGCTGACTTCAAAAGCAACAGCTTGTCTACGACCAGTAGAGATTTTACCAATTAAAAAGCCCATGTACAGAACTGGTTATGATGGGACCTTTTCAAAAACGTTTGTATAAAGACTTTTAAACTTCCAGAAGTTCAGTAGCTGTTATTTAACCCTTTCAGCACAGTGACACATGAGGCCTGAACACCGCTTAAATGTTCTACTTCAATGTTGTTTAAAGACATGCTTCACAGGACAACCTGCCCTGAAGAAAACCTGCTTCAGGAGCAAAACAATAATCCAAACTCTTTAGGTTTGCTTTCTCTACTTAAGACTACACCTCTTTATGTAGTAAATATGCCACACTAACATGAAGTAAAGGCATTTTGCTCCCTGCATGAAAAGGAGAGCTGGTCAGATTCTGCATTTCAGTGGTGGGCAACGGCCTCCTCCACAGCCCTGCCATGGCATGGCCACCATCAAAGCTGCTCTGCTCATCCGCAGGGATTTCTACATAATTATTAAATACGTTTTTGTACCTTCTACAGAATTCCCTGGGGCTAGCTCTGTTTCCAGTGCATCTATTTCCCTTTCCCAGCACCAGAGCGCAACCAGGTAGGAGTGGTAGCTCCTTGTCCTACTGTAAAACAAAGCTTCTTTATAATAAAACTCTCCAGCAAGGACTGCCAAACAATCCTAAAGAAAGCACTTCTTGGGCTTGAATTTATGAAAAGTATTTTAAAGTATCAAACCAGCAGAGGAATTCTGTCAGCTTGTTCCCTCTTTCTCTCAGGGCAGCACCGAGAGCACAAGCACTGCCCTAATAGAACTGTCAATGACCCAAGCGTGAGGTGCTGAACAGAAGTGAGGAACACATAGGAAATAAGAAACCTAAATAAAATATTCTTCTTAAATATTCAGAAAGTGCCAAGTACTCTGCCCTTTTCTTCTCAAAAGTAGGGACTGAGTTTTTAAGGGCACAATACACATGTACACCTTCTTGTCCCTGCGACTCATCAGAGCATCACTCTTTTCAGTCCTTCAAAAGAACCAGCAGAGTACATTTATTGTGTTGGGGAAGTGATTAGTTATGAAAACAAAAAGCAGCCTTGGGAGACAGACAGATCTTTTATGGAATATATAGGACACCAGAAAAACGATAACGCATGGGCAAGATGATGTTTGCTTTCCCTGAACCAGGTTTCCAAAGAACACACCCAAGAGCAAACAACACAACCAAAACCTGCTCTCGGAGCCAGAGTAATTCCTTACCTGTACTCAGGCAGCCAGAGAGCATAGGCAGTAGATTTAAACAGGATTTCTTGATGTAATGCAGATGTCTAAATCCCAAATCCCTTCAAATGTTACCTAGTAGTGCATGTTTAGGGAAATTACAACTTACGTACCTCGAGACCGAACAAGCCATCCACGCATTTGCACAGGTTTGATAGATGTATCCATCTGGAATTGATTTTGATATAAAGGTTAAATACAACAGCAAGTGAACAAGTTCCTGCATCTTGTACGATAGACATACAACAGAAGACACCATGGACGCTGGCAGAAATCCACTCTGATAACAAATCAGCAATTCCCAAGAGGGAACATCCAGCTTCAGAGATCCTTTAAAATACTCTTGCTGGCTAAAGAGACTTGCGCTCTGGTTCCATCTGCTTTTTGTAAGTTTAGAACATGCTTCAATAATTTAACCTTAGAAAAAGACAGATAGAAATGTAAACACTTACAGCTCAAGGCCACAGCATGTCCAACAACATCCATGACTGCTAAGAGTAAAAATGCTAATGTTAAAATTAATTGCATGTCATTCCGTGATATGATCCACTTATCTCTTGTGGTTTGTTGCACATTTAGAGAGAAAAATACATACCAATGTATCACAAAAACCACCAAGGACTTTCCCCCCCCGTATTGCACTTACCCAGTCGAAATGTACCTTTAGTCTCCAGCCTTAGAATGCATTTAATCTGAGATAAACTATCTTTAGGAGGTAAAAAATATATTTTCCAATAATTTTCTTTCCTCTCCAAACATCAAAGAAGTTTAAAGTACCGTGGAAATGCGCATCGTAAATTCCCCAGACGCTGGAATTTATCACTCCCTTTCGTATATGGCACAACTAAAGCTCAGAAAGCAAAAATTCTTTGCATAAAACCACAAAATACAACCGTGCCAGAAACAAGGGGAAAATAAAGCCAGATATTCTGATTGAAGGTCTCATATCTTGTCTGTAAGCCGCAGGATTCTCAGGATGTACTTCAAACTTTATTTCTATTTCCATGACATAATAATAATAGTTATAAAAGAATGGTCTGCAAACACAGTATAAAACCAGTGCCATGTGTAACTCAGGCCTTTATGTATATGTATGCATAAATACACAAATGATTTATTCTAAACATCAAAGCTTTTGACATTAATTACTCGCTACGGAACAAAAGCTCAGCACACAGAAGATTCTGCTTCAACCAGGACTGACTCTCATTCCTCTAAACCAGATTAGGATTTCACATCACTGTTGACTCATTCATTTATTCCACGGTCAACAGCTTGTTCAAAAGACTGGCTTATCTATCTATAAATACTGGAACAAACATTCAAAGGGAAAATATACACCTCACATCTAAATGTTCTTCTGCATGTATTACTAAGAGCCTCAACACCTGAGCTGTTGTAAACTGGTCCAACTCGGCTGATTTCAGTGGCAATACATTGACTTACCTGATGATCTGGATCTCTCTTATCACGTAGGGAATGTCAGACATCCCTGAGAACAGTGACCCTACCAACAGCTCCTCTTGCTTCTGTGATGCCAACGTCCTACTTGAAATTGCCTGGCCAGAGACCGAGCAGTAAGTACATTACATGATGTTCCAATCGCTGAAAACAGCCCTGTTCACAAACAGCTTCGTGTTGGAGACCATATTCTGAACACCAGTTGGGCAATTCAAAGGCACATGAAAGCAATTATAATTATAGTACTGCTGTGATAATTAAAATATTGCCAGCTGTATATAAGCCTATTCAAGTGTGCAGCTGTTACGCGGGTAATGGAAAAAACACAAAAGCCTCAGATTTTGTGCCCTGTAATTTCTCAGACTGCTGCATCACAAACCCAGTCACTACCATCCGTGTTTATGACAAAATGTTGAAACAATCGTGTCCTTTTCCATGACTTCTTGTAAACAATTGGTTCCCTCATCACCTCCGAGTAATAAAAACTGTAACATATTTTATAACGATGTCCAATACAAGACTAAACTGGTACCGAGTAAAAGCCAGAAGATTTTCTTCTGCTGAAACTGTCGTCAGCTTTGGTCTAGGTGCCTCCTATGCTTGGTCACCTTTGTCTTCAGTTGCCATTGCCGAGTCTCTCTGTTGTTCTTCTGGATCCCCTGGAAGAATGCTGGTGACTGTCTGGAGAAGCGACTCAATCTGCTCTTCTGTCAGCCTTTCCTCGCTTTCTTCCACCATCTGCAAGTCAAAACCAACCTATTGTGATCATTAAATCCATACTTCCTTCCTCAGCTCCAAACAGAAAGACTCAGCTAATTGGGAAATACTATTCTCAATGGATACAAGGCATGGTCTGAGCGCATTACAAAAGTATTTTACAAAGTGGAACTCTTACAGTATTTAAAAAAAGAAAGAGCAGCTCCATTGTTAACCACTACAATTGGCACTCCATGAGACCCTGCTCTCTTTACAATGAAAAATACACTCAGAACTCTGGTTTCTCCCAAAGCCTCTCTCAACCTACACATCAGTGTCTTGAGCCAGGCTGGGAATTTAGCTCATGCACAGACCTACCTTCCAGACTTATTTTCCTCAGTCCCTGTGCTTTCATGTGAGAACTGAAATGAGCCAGCCTAAGAGTGGTTACTTGAACCCTGGTATCTTGTCCAGCACCTGGACTCTAAGTAATCAGGCCATAAAACAGACCACCTAATCCTACAGCAGCAATACCTTATTGGGAATTTGCTTGGATTGTGAGATTCTTGCATATAAAGGCATATAAAAGCCCTGAGCAACACAAAACAGGCTGCCATGAATCAACAATAAAATTCCCTAGGATCAGTTAGGGACTTACCCTCACCGTGGAGCTGTGGGAACTCATATCACTGCTACCAGTAGAAACAACTGCCCTAGTTTATAGGCAGCTGTTAAAAGGAAAAGCTTGTCGGAGGACTGGAAAAACAAGCCAGAACAACTCTTCAAACGCAAAGGAAACCAATTAGGATTGTGGGGTTTGAGATTTGCTTTTTTATACAAAGTCCTTTAAAATGTCCTTTGAAGAGCGCTGATTTATATTAATTATGGTTCCAAGCCAACGCAGGTTTAATCAGTTCTAGCTATAAATTGTCAGCTATTCAGACACATCTTGCCTTCTAAAAAGCAGAGTGCTATATTCAATTAACTTTTTTTTTTTCCTTTCAGTGTCCTACCAGCCCTCTTTGCACAATCTGATCATCATTCATCAGCCATTATCCACGGATGCTTGACGAGAGGAAAGCGAGCACGCTAGAATCCACTCATGCAGCAAAAGGCAGACAGTGAATATCCATTTGCAAATGACTGTCTTGTGGGACTATCCCAATCAAAGGATGAAATTCTCTGCAGAGTGGCTTTTTAAGTACATTTAGTTAATGAACTGCTGTAGGACAGCAGCTTGAAAACCAGCCCCGGCTCTCATCACCACCAGCCGCTATACGATACACTATGAGTTAAAATATACCAGAAATCCTCCTCCCATAACCCTTCTGCGTAAGCAACTGCTGCAGCTACTGAAGTGCTGTCAGACAATTGCCTGTGAGGCTGCATTTCAGAGGTGATCATCTCAGCAGCTTGACCAACATACCTTGGAGCATCAGCATATGATGAAGTACGTTACGGTGCGTACACACGCTCTGTTGCCAGTACTGCTGAGAAGACCATTACTCTACAGATGACCTATGCTATTAAGTTTTGTAGACAATTACCAGCCTGGTTTTTTGAACTGGATTGCAGTGTCATTAATGATTGCTACGTTGAGTTTTAAAGGTGACAGCTCCATAGCAGCGGGAACTGTACAAAGCAAAAGCCCACATCCTTTGGACAGGCAATGTCCCTGAGGCAGAATGATCTACCTCTTAACAGCCCATGTCTCCCACATTTGTTACCAGCCCACTGCTTTCTGATCTTCAGAGAAATGGCACCTTGCCCAGTTTAGATTCGATTTATTGGATCGCACAAAGTCCACCCCTCTTCCCAATTTAAATTTTATCCCTTCCTGTATATCTCCTTCCCCTTACTTCTCCAAACACTTCACCCTTGAGGTGTTTGCTTCAGATAGCCAGAATTATATACAAGAATTTGATCACAATTTAAAACAGGTAACAGTGATTTCCAGATCAGCATCAACTCTCCTCAACCTCTGTGTTTAAGGCAGGACGTATTTACACAAATGTCTAATCACTGCCTCTTACACACTCCCCAGTGCCAAATGAGTAATGCCCCAACTCCCAGTATGAACAGCCATGTGGATGTTATTTGTACTGGCTGAACACAGAAGGCTGCGAGACTGACAAACTGCAGATACGTCTCTGGACGCTGACGGATGAGCTCTGGTGACTCCTCTGGCAGTTTAAGAAATCACACTTGACCAGAAAGTTGATGAAAGAAAATAGTCTCTCATGTTTCAGATGCTTTGGTGTTGTAACTGATGTTTCATTAAACTGTTGAGAAAAGCATCCTTGAAGAAAGATGCCAGATCCTGCACTGAGGAGTGGGTAACATGGCTCCACATTCCCTTCTACTGACAGACCCACAGCCTCTGCCAGAGGGAAGTGGTAATTCCTTCAACTACTGCAGCAAATTCATCAAGGGCTCACCTCTCAGTGCCTCTGAGCCATGTATCCCCACCACCAGCTCTCACACCAGGAGCTACCTTTAAACAAAAATCTACACTTGGCAGGATGGACACCTTATGATTCAAGCCGATGCTTCAGTGCTATTTCACTGCGATACCACTCGAGAGTTCAAAGGATCAAAATATAAGCTGTAAAAATCAATTTTTTGCACTCTGTAGGGAAACAGCCTGAGCAGCAACTTGTGAAAATGTAAGCAATCAGGAGGCAGCAAAGCAACATGCCAGAAGGAAACGGACAAAAATTAAGCACAGAGAACGTTTAGATAAAGAGACAAATGGAACTGTCTTAAAGGAAAACAGACATCAAGGGAAACAGGTCACTCAGAGGCTTATTCTAAATTCCACAGATGTTCACTTCTGATTTACAACTATAAGAGAAAATACCTTTGCTGCTGATAGAACTAGGAAATAATGTTATGCTTAGAAAAGAGGCTTTTTCTTACATATAATTTGAGGCAAAAAGAAACAATTTTATTCAAGTACTTGCTTTTCCAGAGAGAATTTTACCAATATAACAAAAAAACTTCTATCAAAAAGCCTTCCTAACCTCTAACCTGCAATTGGCTGAAACTGCTCAAGCAACAGATTCAAACCATAAGCAGTCAGGAATGCAAAGTTTATGCTAAGGAAAACAAAAATGCAAATGTTTTTAATAAGCCTATGACATAAGATGTTGATGTTGGCAGTGCCACACACACCACATGGAAACGGCCGGTGCCGTGTGTAGGGCACCATCAACTGAAGCTCTGGGAACTGTGTGCTGTCAGTATTTGGGTATCTGAGCGAGGAACAGAATTGGACAATGTTACAGTAACACAGTTTCTAGATGGAAAGCACCCTGATGTGCAGGAAGACAAGCATGTCTGCCTCTCAGGGCTGAGAGCCTGAAATGAAGCCCAGAGGAAGGCAGTGAGCTGCGTTAGCTAGGCTGCTGCTTGCAGTAAACCATTTCCAGGTCACTGCTGCTTTTTCACATTCAAGTCTATATTATCCCAAAATAGTGTTTTGTGTAGCAAATCTTACAGCATTTGCACGTCACTCATACACAGGCACAGCGTGCCTTTTCTGTGAAATGCCACTGTGGGGCCAAGATCTCCTCTGTCAAGTCAGGCCACAATAATACTGACTTCTATTTCACCCAGACGAGTTAGTTATTAAGCTCTCATTGCAATATATTCATACAGTAAGTAATTTTCAAGTTCCACCCCCCCCCCCACTAATGCTCAAAATAATATAATCTACGAGATGACCAAAGAAGGAATTAAGGAAGAAAGCAAGAAAACTTCATTTGGTAACTTCATTGGCATAAAATTCCTAGAGCTTAAAACCAGGAGGCATGTTCCCCCTGCAGCCAGTATATACTTTTCAAGCCCAAGTACCTAGAGTTGCTTCCTAATTTATTGATAAATGCATTGATAAAACCAAAACTGTGAAGTACATAGAAGGTGTTCAGAAGGCAGCTGAAGCCACAGTACTGCTCGCCTTTGAGCAGCGCTACCTTTATTTAGAAGTCTGGTAACTGATTTTTCTCCTGATTAAACACCTCGTACCCACATCTGTTAAGTCACAGCTTGTGTATTGGCTTATTTCAAGAGGTCCAACTAAGTTAACTGGGCTTTAAGCTTAAAATTAGGCAAACAATTACTAAATGGAGGCTCTATCAAGAAAAGGATGCCAATTCTGTTCTGCCTCTTCAGATACATCTCCGCTCGGGCTTTCTAACACAGCATCCAACATCCATCACTGAATCTTGCTGCAAGAGAAGGAAAAGACAAACCACTCGCCAACTGCAGAATTAAAACACTGGCAGCTGCCTTGCTGAGCAACGTAACTGCTACTGGGAACCAGAGCTGTGCTTATTAAACAAATGTGTATGTGGAATATTTTACTACCACACAGCCTCTCCCAGCTGCACATTTTAACAGTAGCTTTATAAAATGAGCACTATGTATGAATTTCTCAGAGGAACAAAAGAACCATAATTACCAAATCAGAACAGAATAATAGAATTACATTAAGCACTAAGTCACATTAAAACCTGCTGATAAATCCTGATGGCAGAAAGTAATTTTCAGAAGCCTTTAAAGATTTTCCTTATCGAGAAGGGAAATCAGAAAATAACGGCTGGCCTGGCTATCAAAATAATTTCCAAGATTGAAGAGTTATTTGTAAAATAAATGTGCAAATCTGTATGTTCATAGTGCCATGTAGACATGTAAGCACAAAATATGAACACAGATAGATATATATATATACACACATACACACACACAGACACACACACTTGCCTAGATTTTTGTTTACTCGGTGAACCAAGGACAAACATTTTAGGAACATCCTTTCCCTAATTATAACCATACCTTAGTTTTTTCTGCTTACCCAAGTAAAAACAAAGTGTAAGAGACTTCACCACAGTCACTGTGCTTCCTTTAAGCTTGCAGTGCTCATGTTTATTTTATTTAGCTTCCTGAGACACAACGATACAAGTCAAGTGTTGAAGAGTAGAACCCTAAAAAGTTCTGAGAGAACTGAGAAAGTCTGAAATAGAAGTAGTATTTGATGGCTAACAAAGCTCAGCATCACAGAACGGAAAAAAGTGTGGGTTAAAAGCTGTTTATTTGAATAGCAACTGAGAATTTTATTCAAAAAATAACGAGTAAACTGCAGTAAAAAAGGAAATAGAGGTTCTGATCACTTCCAAAGCTATCAAGCATATAATTGAACTCCAGAGTAGGAGGTACATATTTTATGAGAACTCGACTGCTATTTCCTCCTTTGAGCAGTAATTGGAAATTGTTCAGCCCCAACATGGTAATAGAAAAGAAAGCACATAAAAAAGAAATAAAGTAAAAGACTGAATGATTAGATTAATGTCCCTCTGAGATAATTAACCAAGTATGCAAAGGGAGAAGGAAAATATATCACTGAGAAAATGTTTAAATCCTCTACCATCTTCCATTTTCTGGAATACTTTACAATATTATTTTCTACTGAACAATAAAAGACAATCTGCCAGGCTGGTTATGCAGAGCACATATCAAAGGTATGAAGCCCTCTGAGCTAGAAATCTAGTTTTCAAAAGCAGAGAAATGAAATCTGCTTTTCCATTCAAACAGAAGAATGTGGAGCAAATCTGTTCATTGGAGAAGATGATGCTTCATCTTCAAACCCATCACGGCTCTGCATTAAGTAAAGCTGGACCCCTGTCATGGTTAGATCAACATCACTGTCTTTCTTTTGCTCCTTTGTCAATCACTGAGCCAGGAACGACATACGTTAAAGATTAAAACAGGAGGTCAAGAGAGCTGCAATGTGTACAGTGTTTTACCCTGTGGGATATGAATTAGAATTTCATGCTCCTTTTGTTGCTATTGTTTGAAAATAAATCCTGGCATGCAGTCCAGGAAAGACAAATATGAACAATTACAGAAATTTATACATAAAGACTTACAAAAGAGCATGAGATCAAAATACCACAACATAAACTTGTTTTTAGCTTAAATGTAATTTTATCAAAATTGATTTATTGCTTGCATACAACTGAAGACAGGGAATTTTATAGAGGGAAGGTAAAAAACCCAAAAAGCTGGAAAGGGAAAAGAAAAGCAACGATCGGTAGCAAATATAACTCTGCTCTCACATCAGCTATTAAAAGCCCCCCAGTTAAATGTGACTCCATTCCATGAACAGGCAGCATTGAGTTCAAGCTTGAGACATCAGAACAAGTGAGAGACAGAGATATAGCCCGGTTGGCATTTTGCTTAAAGCTTTTTAAAAAGAAAGATTGATTCACCCGTATTATATAAAGTGGTCAGAAGTTTTCATCATCATTTATTTCAGATTCAGTTCCAGGAGGGACTGCAAAGCTTTTGAATGGCAGAGGCAATTTCAGTGAAAAGAGAATCGAGGCAATTTTAGACCTAGCATTCACTTCTCTGTAGGCTGGCCCTCATCCATCGACTGCAGTGAATGGACTTGCCTGCAGGAAAGCTGTGCATGGGTAATCTTCTCCCTTCCATCAGAGAAGAACATGTTGGTAGCCTCCCCTCTCTGCATTATTTTATACTCTGAGATGCTCAGAGAAGACAGAGGTTTTGTGTGTTCAAAGACACTGCACTGCTACGATCTCTTTCCCCTGTTCTCACCAAAACCCAAAAAGGCAGCAAACAAACAGCAAAAGCATTTCTTTGTTCTGGCTCCTATTCTCTGTGTTTCACAAACAAAAATGGCCTACAGGTTCCTAGCAGTTATTGAGCATAAAAGACTTTGATGTGCTTTGATGAAAGAGTAAATGTTCTGCAATTTTGGGGAGGCTTAATTTAACACAGTGTTAGCAACCCAGCCAGCTTAGATTACTGTAATACCAGTGTTGGAGAAACTTGCCCTGAGAACTACAGGGGTATCACAATGGAACAGAAGCAACCACATCACAATCCTTCCATGACAGTAGAAATTCAGACTAGTCCCCAGATGTATGAATATTACATTTTTCACAAGTTGCTTTTGATCATTAGAGAAGGGTTATCTACAGTAATGGACTGACACGCAACTCAAATCTCCTATCTGTATTTTCCAAGTTTTAGCTGTGAGTTTTATCTAACTTGGACATTACAAACCTTGGAACATCTAAACTACAACACTCTACAGAAAACTGACTTCTAATATAAAGGACCAAATTTCTTACACTTGCCTCGTGGGCTTCAAATATGACACAGAGTGCAAAACTATTTTCAGTGTTTTATGGACAGGTAAGATAATGAGGAGCTAGGCAGTTTTATGAGGGGAGGAGGGAAAGGACAGACAAAACCACAGTCACCTGAAAGCAGCAAAAGATTATTATGTTGAAAAAAAAAGAGGGAGGGGAAATGACAGTAGATGGCCTGTGTGGGAATACAATAAATCTGTGTCTAAGCACAAGAAGCTAATAAAGGTGTGAGACAGACCCTGCATCACTGCTTACGAGTAACTTCCTAAGCAAAGTCACAAAGCCTTGATGCCCTTGGTTGGGTTGATGATGGACACTGACCAATCACAAAGTGCAGTATTAATTTCTCAGCTAGAAGCATTCTTTTCTGAGATGTCTTCAGCATTATAGCATCTACTCCTTGGCTGCAAAAGAAAAATAGTCCTACTGGTACCTCTTTAATTGTCCCTTTTTGTAGCAAAATATGATTCTCTTACTACATAGTTTGGTTTCAGAGTAAGATTATAAACAGATGTTCTTAATGTAAGAGATCTTTATTAGAAGAATATCCCTATTATAATAATCTCTTTATTGCCACAGGTTTTTGTATTCCTAAGGAGGTATTTCAGAGAATGTAACCATCTATTTCTATTTAGTGACAATCCCTCTTTACATCAGAATTATGTGTAACAGATTGACCAAGGCTACTTTCCATCAGAAAGTCTGTTTATAGCTGTTTCCCATTCTGCACCACGGCTCAGAATTCCCTACCAGTCACTACTCACTCCTTTTCAGCATGTTTGGTTTTATTCTAACATAAACCCATCAAAACAGCCACGTTAGCACAGCTATCAAAAAGTGAAGTGCCTGACTACAGAGCAGCCACAGAAAGACTCAGGTTCAATATATTCTCACTTGCAATACCATAACTAACCTTTAACGACCGCATTGGGCATTTTCAATGTGACACGAAGCAAGCAGAGGTGGACAATCTGTCTGAGAGAAAGATGGGCAAGTCTCTAAGGAGATCTTGGAGAGGAAGTAGAGTGGATTTGAAACCATGAATGTAAAGACGTGCATAAAGGGATACATTCAATCACTGACCATGAGAAAGTAATTACTCAATTGATCTCCAAGGTTAAAGCTGCTTTTATTTAAGCTTTGAACAGCCAGGAGCATTGTTACTTACCAGCTGTATTTCAACTGCTGTCACAGGCCTATGGTTAAGCAACTGGAGCTTTTCTGCTCTGTTTGAAAGCAAAGCATAAAACAATCCACATTACTATATCATTTGAGGATCCCCCAAAATGCCTGGTAAGAGGCAAATACATTCCTGATAGTTTAGTTCCTGACTGGGTTTGCAAGGTGGTTTAATTGCCACGATAATGTGACTATTTTAAATACAGTACCTCCTTCCGTGTTTAGCCACGGTGCTGTTGCCATCTCTAGTCTAAGGTGGCAAAGCAGCTGACTTTAGATCATCACCGTACAAACATCAATTAACATGCACTGTTGGTTACAGAAATGCTAAACAACTTTTCAAAGATGCCAGGCTCTGTTGCTATCAACACGCCATCACAAGAACAGTTATCGTACCCAAGTTCCAATCCTTCTACCAAATGGCAATAACTTGTTTATTCTTTTCACTTTGCAAGTGCAATGTTTAGGAAAAAAATAAACAAACCCACAAACCACCAAAACAACAAACCAAACAGCCTGAAAACACTTGGCTGCACATACTCTCTGCATCCCACAGCTTTGTCTTAACAAAGCATTTCTTTGTACGTTATTATCATGGGTTGAGGACATACTTTTACACAGGTATTTTTGTGCAAAAATGTATCTTCCATCAATATTAGCTTCTTTTCTTTCCATTTTGGATATGACCTGTTGCATCTGTATTTTTAATAGTTCAAATTCCATTCTCCTCCACCCAAAAGGAGGAAAATTTAGTAAAATTTGCCCAACGTTGGGACTTAAACACAAAACACTTTGATATTCAGGGAGATAGTTTAGCACCACTGAAGCCAGTGGTGAAATCCCTGGTACATTCAGAGCCATCATTAAGCTCACAGCACTGCTTTTCTGGATTCATTTTAACCAAACAGCTATTAGCTCTATTTTTTTTTCCATCAAGAAATCACAAGATCTCACAAATATCTGTTAAAACACTTTGATCATTAAAATAGAAAAGAAAGGCTATGAGGGAGAAAATTTCATTGACATTTAAATTTTTTTTTTTTTTTCCCCCCAGAAGATGTGATCAAACAAATACATTCATTAAATTCAAACCACAACATTTAGGCAATAGCTCTGCGGCCAAAAATGATTCATTTTACACCCTATTTAAATACAAACAATTCTAAAACCAAAGTCAAACCCGCCTGTCATTTTCCAGTAACGCATATTTCATTAATTTCAGAAGCTCAGAACATTAACACTGACCACATAATAGCAGGATGGATAATGATCTGAGCTTTGTGTTCTAAACCAGAGAAGCACAATCATGCAACACTCCTAAGGATACAGCAGATGTTTACAGAGCACGTGAAACGACAAATGCGCTTCTATTATAAAAGCATAGAATTAGAGTATGATACAATGAGTAAAGGAACTTGAATGTATGGGGGTTTTGGGGAAAAAATAATTGAGTGATTATTACTTGACATCCAGCCTCTCCTAGCAGCCAAATATGCTTAAGCAGCACATCTTTCTCACGCATGTTGATGGGCTAAGGTGAGAAGTGTCAGTTAATATGCATGAAATTCCAGTCCAGTAGTGAACTATGATTTTGAAGAACTAAAGCTTGGAATTTATTATTATTTAAAGAGCATCTTTAATGCATATTAAGCTGATTCTGAAGAGCTTCCCCTCAGTTTACAAGGCCTGTGAGTGGCTCTCCAGAGCACACAGATGCTGTAACTCTCAGCCTTGAACTCCCCCACGCAGATGTTTACAACCAACAGGTCCATGTCTATGTGTCTGGAAACCATCTCATTTCACAGTGTCCCCCTAAAATCTACCACCAGCTAACAGCCTGTAACATTCTCAGGCACTTCAATACTTGATGATTCCTGTAAGGGCACGGGTGCCTGTGCAATGACCAAGGTTCTTACACTCTTCAGGAGAAGCCTTGCACTGCTCTGGTGTGCGCATCCACGCACATGTAGGGGTCAAGACACTGACTTTAATACTTAAGAAGGCAGGCTGCTGGCACCCAAGGAGAATAAAGCCTTTCATTTAGCTGCTGAACAGCACTAGTGTAAAATTTTCCTGGCTAATGTCTCCTGAAGGAAAAATCCTGTAGTACCACAGCGCGGGTGATCTAACTGATCCCCTTCAGCTAAAACATCCACGATTGCCAGTGATTAGTGATGGGAAAAGGACACTGGGAGACTCTAGCTCAGCTAAGACAACTGCTCTGCTGATATCCAACCCCAGGCTTCATTATACCGGATGGTTTTGTGATGTGTATTCACAGCTTAAAGAACAGAAAATAGCTCCAAAGAGGCAATAGGCCAACTGTTGTTTTTAGATCCAGCCTGCTGGTAACAAAACCAAAATACTTAAAAGTTCTTAATTGTTGCATTTAGTCCTGACCCATTCTGACATCGTTTTCATAAAAACTGTTGGAGAATAATTTTAACCATGACTTTCAGCTTCAAAAGAAAAGGCTGCATTTTTTAAATGCAATATTTGTGAAATACTAAAAAAATCACAACAGAAAGTTCTGAAGAATCCTCCTATATATTCATTTACTATGAAGAAGTGTACACCATTCAACATCTCAAAGTTACATTTACTTTACAAATGTACCTATTATTTTTACTCTCTAAATTTCAAACTTAGACAAAGGGGTAAGTAACTAGAACTTCATAAAAGAGGGGGAAAAAAAAAAAAGAAAACTTTAATCAACCACAAAACTATGCAAAATGTCCATTTAGAAATGAGCTCAAACATTTTGAGTACCCCCCTATCCCTTTAATCTTCTTTCCAACTTCTAGAGAACCACATCAGATTTTTCTCAGTCTTTGCAAAATACCTGCAAAAAAGGGACATTTGGCACCTGGATAAATGCCAACAAGTGTGGCAGATTTCACACTGATTTCACAGTTCACAGCCAAAAGATTAGTTTTGCTGAAGATGTTTCTACCTGTGCATCAGCATTTGCCCTTTTAAGCAGGGCCATCAACTTACCCCTTAAAAAAACCCCATGTGCCTAAATACATTCCTAAACCAACTATTTTAACAGTGGTTTCAAAGTGTTTTCTAAGAAACACCAATTATCAAACTTGTTCCTCAAGTTTGTCCCCACTTATCCATGTGTCTCAGGGAAAGCAGTAAGGATCACTCTTCCCATTTTACAGATGGCAAGACTGAAAGGGAACTATTTAAGTGATGACTGCTTTAAAGGTGCTGGGTTTTTGAGGTGTAAGAATGGGGAAGAGATGTGGTGTGGGAGGAGAAAAGGAAGGGCCCTTGAGACAGTGCACCCCAGCAGACATTGCTGTATTCTCTGAAGGCCCCACTAAATAATTCTGCAAAGGACTGTGCGGTCCTGGCCCCTGGCCAGGCCTCGTCCTTCCTCTCAGAGACTTTGCAGGGCCCTGAAAAGGATCTGTCCTTGCATTCATGAACCGTAAGGCTCCTCCAGGCTGCAAAAAGCCAGCAGAGAAGGTCCTTTGTGTCAGTTACGGTATAAATCACTATTTAAAGGCAATTCCCACTGTAGTGACTTAGTCTTCTCCTCCTGCAGAGTAACTGTTTACATTTTTCCTCCCTCTCCTGCTAACAACCCCTCAGCAGCACAGGGTTTGGTCTTCAATTCTGAATGCTGGGATTTTACAGACAGTGCAAAGGACTTGGAATTAGCTTGGTTAGCCAGATTTATTAGATTGCTTTGGTTCTGGAGAATCAAGCCAAATATGTTTCCATGGGTGGGAAGCAGCGACTGCACCTCCTTTGTTTTCCCACACTAATCACTTGTATCTATTTGGCAGCTTGACATTTACAAAAGGCTATTAAAAGCATGGCTGAATTTAACACTGAACTGTGAGCACCTCTGTTGGCTGCTTGACTGTCAAAAAGATATTTATTATTCCTGTTATTTACTATGGTCATAAGTAAAGAAAGAAATAAAACCTTAATACTGATGGGAGACAAATACTGAAATCCTTCAGACCAGAATTAAAATTGAGAGCAGGTCATTCAAAGGATCAGTAAGAGAAAAAACCCACCCTTGGAAAACTGTAATGGAAGACATGACTGCCATAAAAACAGAAGTCTTACAAAGCTGGGGAAAGAATATTAAATAACATCTTCAGAGTACAAAAATCTGGCCAGGAATGTATGAAAGAGTTAGTGCTTTCTCCTCACGAGCTAGGAAACGGCCTGGTTCAGTGCCTGGAGCACTTGACACAGGCACAGGAGCTGGGGCTCTGCTCCTGGCTTTCAATGGCACCTGCTTTATGGTCCCTGGCCAAGCACGTGTCCGTGCCTCAGTTTCCAGACATCTAAAACAGAGACAACATTTTGAGGTCTCACAGGAGAGCCATGAGGATGTCTACTTGTAAACCACTTCCCCCTCCTCTCAAAGCCCTACTTACAAAGACAAAATTTTGAGTTCCCTGTTTAATGAATTCATGCTTTATACAGTTACACGCCACTTCTGAGATCTGAGCCTTTTCAAACAAGTCTGTCTTCACTTTTGCAGCAAGACATACACCAATCCAATCCTACAGCTCCACCACATCTCCAGACAAAACACAGTATTTGGCTTTTACAAAAGAACACATCAATTTGCTCATATTCTTCCTTTGCAAAGTAGCATCTTTGAAATTTGTTGCCAAAGCCAAATAAACAGGATCAAATAGCCAAAGCCATATCATGCTTCTTGATAAAGAATGCAAATCTTACTTAGCCAGAGCTATTTTAAAACAAGTAGAGCTCCAGCATGTTTATCACAAAGATTACTGGCAGAGCACATAACAGAAATAAATGAAAGCAAATTATACATAGTGACTAAAACAATCAATTAGTGAAACTGGTCATGTTTCCTGAAGACAAGAAATACAGGACATAAGAAAAAAAGGCCACCTCTCAAAGACTTTTTGCTTATAAGCCATTAATATTGCAATTACTCATTAGGGAATAGATAGAAGGAACAAATGGATCTCAAAAGCATTATTTCAGTAAAGATGATGTCATTCAGAGTATCTGCAGGTTTTAATTTACAGAAGAATGAGAGATACTTTGCAAGTAAGTCATTAAAATGTGCTATCTGAAAAATTTCATGCCTGTTTTTGATCTGCAAAGCTCTCTACTGGAAAAGTGACTCAGAACATCAAAAAGGAATTAGCAGCAGGGTGCAAAAACCCCAAAGCTACGTAAATGACAGATTTCAGCTGAAGGTGCTTGTGTAGTGTTACAGGGTTTTAGAAAATATGAACACTAATTAACACCAAAAAAATAATCTCTAGACATGTTAATATTATATAATTATAAGCAATGAACTTGTTTTATTTAGATGGCAATGGGATAATTGACTGTAATTGAAGACAACTGGATAAATATGTTGATAATAGTGTGGGTACACTGGATACTAGGATGGGCAGATACACTCCTGCAATCCAGAACAGTAACATCTTCTGTTTAGTAAATACTCAGCTGCTAAGATTATTTAAGGAGTACCGAGCACACATGTGGCCAAGGCATGAGCAGTCACCTCTGCTTACATTAGCAGCTCTTCCTGCTCTTTGTGCAGAACACAGACACACCCTCCAAGTATGGGATCTGCCCAGGGAACCCTTTTTGTGTTCTGGTCCCTGCTCTTCTCCCTACCTACAATTTCTGACCTTCCTCCCTATAACAAATGGAACGACCAGAAGGCTGCTACTCTTGGCATGCCCTTGAAGCAAACGCTTACCAAATGCCTCTGAAGTTCAGCGTTGCAATAGAAAACTGGATTACTGAGCCCTCGGCGCGAGCAGCAAGCAGCGTGTGGCTGCACGCGGTACACGCTGGAGCTCAGTGCCCACTGCACTGACTTCTAACACTGATACCAAAACCTGTTAGGATTGGAGTGTAGCTGAGATTTCTTGCTAGCATGTACACAAATTAGTACCTGAATACCCACAATTCCATCTGAAATAAGCTTTAAGGAAGACAAAGAAAGCTGCGAGTCTGAACAGGTGTCAGAACCAGTGCTGACTGCAGCATTTTGCATGGGCACAGACATGATAAACCTGAATTTAGTTCATGCTCCATTAAACCTAAAAAAAAATAAAACAAACTTCTCCCAACTCAGATGAATGTGTCTTTACACTTTCTACAGCATTCATGTTTACACTCACACTCATTAAAATATAAAGGATAACTGTCCCATTCATCTAAACAGAGGTTGAAGAATATTTGCAGCTTAATTGCCCCCCCAAAAGTAAGTCTTCATCTTTTCTTTGGACTGCCTGGACTTTAGTAACACTGTTTAGAACATGAAAGCTGCTCTTTCAAGAGAAGAGCAAATACAAAAGATGAGTGACAGCTGAAAGCCATTTCCTCACTTAAAAGCAAGATTCCACTAATCAGTTACTCGTTGGTTACACAGAATCTTACAGGACCTGCCGAGTGAGGAATCCCAAAATGGCAATTAGTGCTCAGCACTGCCCCCCCACTTCTAGGCCACATCCAGCAGCAGCCAAGCCTCAGCTAGGAGCCAAGGTCAGCATTTCCAGCTGAGGGCAAAATGATGTGGAGGGGGCTCTGGGACGCAGAAAGCTCAGGCTGTGGGAGACAAAAACGTGTGCATTTATGGGAGAAGAAAGGGGGTCTGAGGCCTGGATTTGAGGAGAAGGTGTAGGCAGCAAGGATGTGGGATTACAACAGAGTAATCCTTCACAATCAAAAAAAGTGTTCTAGAACACAAAAAAAACCCTAAAAATCACTGTCCTGTGTATCTAGGTAGACAGAACAAGCAGCACATTGCTACGGTGCATAATAAATTCACAGACTCCACAAAATAATCAAAAGTTTCATACTGTTGTGCAAATTCAGCCAAATTTGCCAAACATTTGCAGCACTTACATTTTAACCAACACTGCCTTATGTGTCTTGGTATTGCCCATATTTTAGCTGCTGAGCTCCTAGACTGTACGTAAATACACAAGCATGCATGTTTTGTCTTTCTAGTAAGAGATCTATAGGTATGGGTGAGAATGGTGTTAGTGCCAAGCTACAGTAAACAGAGCTAAAAAACCATCCTAAAACATCCGTGACTGTGCAGAGGCAAATTTATCCTCAGGAATGTGTTTTCTGGTTGCTAGGAAAACCCTAAAGAGCGAGCAGTACATGGAACCAGATATTCCATGACCAGCTGAGAATACTTCAGAGTCAAATCAACTAATCTAGAGTCGACCACAGCAACTCATGTACAATATTGTCTGGAGCAGGATCCAGCTTAGGGATGAGAAGACCTGAGCCGCGGGCCATGAAATCACAGCACCAGTCTGTGCCTTGACCGTGCAAACACAGCGGGCTGGGATCCCCGCAGGGCTTACCGCTGTCCTTCAACGTCAGTACATCTGTCCAGGATGCAATCTAGGGGCTGATAATGGTATCTGAATGCAAAATATTGAGTAACACTGCTGCAGATCAGAGGGTTCATTTCCATCAGTTCAGAGGGAAACACAAAGGACTTTTTAAAGACTATTAAATGATGCTATTGTTCAACTACACCATCCTGACTTCGGTGTTGAATACCCACTTTGAAAGTTCTGGAGGAGACAAAAATTACAAAGTAAATCATTCAGCCTTTAATATTGTAGAAGTTTATATTTGCTGTAGTTTTTGGCAGGAATGAGGGAAAATACTTTCTAAAAGTACTACTGATTTTCAGCTCAACACTTCCTCGAATGTGTTGATTTAAAGACAAAAAGGACAATGTCTGTGTCCAATTTTTTAAAATTATAATAATATGCAGTGCTTGGACATTTGATTATTCCAAAATTAGATCTAAGATAGGTTATCAGTAACAGGAAGAAGTACAAATAGAGCTAATTTGCATTTAACCCTAATTACAGAGCACAGGCTTAATAAATACTCTTTTCATGCAATGCCATTTGCACTACCTTATAAAATAGGAAGCCATTCCAAGGACTAAAACTGGAAAATTAGCTGCTAGTGGCACACTGTATTTCCAAGTACAACATGGTTCACTGTACTGCAGCGTTAGCCAAACCTTGAGGCCTCAACGAGGTAATAACAGAATTCACTATAACCTCAGTTCAGAGCTTTTCAATTTGAATAATAATAATAATAAAAGTTTAAAATCTCAGTTCTACAGTTTCAGTTTTACCAATATAACTGATGACAAGGAAAGTAACTGTGCTTTACCACACTTTACTGCAGTACTGTAACAGTGAAATGTATGTTTAAGTGTCTTTGAATTTGCTCCGTTTATCAAGGCTAAATGAATCTGAAATGACTCTGAAAGGTTTAAGTTGTTTGTACATTTTAGCATTTATTTTTAAAATTTGCTTTTTAGGACAAAATGCTTTTTTCTTCCTGTAACACTGATGAGAAAAACCCATCACAAAATAGATGGCTATCAGCAGAAAAGATATGCTGGTCTGTTAGCCTGATATTTTGAGTAGCAATATCAGCAATAACAGAAAGAAAATATTTGAGGTGATTTTACAGGAACTGCACCATCTGCCAGCGTAGCTATCGGCTCTGACTGGAGCCAGAACATTTCAGGCCACCGTGTGTGGCCTGGCGAGCAATGCATTCTGCGTGGTTACTATTGCAGGTCTGGGGAAGGAGAGCAGGAAAAGTGAGAATTCACTTGATTAAAAGCTCCATTCTTTAAATGAATAACCTCAATTCTTGGTGCTTCTCTGGGTGGCGTCTGGTCTTTCTTCACTCCCTTGAGATTCTCACATCCACCAGCACAACCTAGTGCTTGAGTGCTGCAATGACTGCTGAGCGGGGACATCGCGCTGCCTACCTCCATCTGATTGTTAGGTAGAGCTGCAAATCCCTCTTATATTCCAAGCCCAAAAGTTCTTGTATTAGAAAAGAAATTGCTGAACCTAATTAACAGCACAAACACACTGCTTATTTTTTTCCTCCTTGATTAGAGGCAGATTCATAACAGGGAATTTAAACAGCAGAGGAAACATTCTGAGATGACAGACGAGTTAACCCTTGTAACCAGATTCTCTATTCCTCTTGCAACAAGAAAATAGAAAACGCTGCTGTGCCCTCACTGAAAACAGACACCAACTAATATGGATCTTAAATCAAATTGGCTACCTTGAGAAAACTTCTCCCGGCAGAGACAACACGTGGCCAGCTCAGAGATTAAGGGAAAGAGCACATCTCTGAATGCCTTACCCTGAAAGGAAGGAGCAGGCAGACTGTGGAGTTCATTACTCTTAGTAGGAGGAAAGGTCATTACAGTGAGATCATGTAAGCAAGGTCCTGCAGAGCAAACATGGCAGGTTCTTCCCTCTCAAGGGGAAGAAAGCTCTCTACCAGATAACTGGATCAAAATCTCTACTGGTCTTTTATACAAATAGCGCCTTCATCCCACAGAATGGGAACAATTAAAGCCTTTACTTTTTCATTTCTTCAACAACAGTGTTGAAATGATCTTGGTTATGAACCAAAGTGTAGCTCAACATTTCCTTGGAGGCATTACTGGTTTAAGCAGTTTAACATCAAGTGCATTATATAGTGACTGTGCACCATATGCTTTCTGTGTTTTGGTGTGAAGAGGCTGCCAGAGGGGCTCTGATACTTGGAGCTTAAAGTGTCTGAATGGAAAAGGTTAGAAGAAAGAAGTGCCAGGCTCACACAAAACGGTTCTACTTCTTATATTGCAAAGTACGTGGCAAATGCAGAGCTGGCAAGTTCTTCACCAGATGACAAAGTTATTAACAGAGTGAAAGTTGTATAGGGTGCTGAAGAAGCTAAGGTAGCACTGTCCAATCTGAGTTCTGATAAGCCATAAATACAGTAAATCTGTAACCTAAACTAGTGGTCAGCTCTTCACACCCATCCGTCTGCTGTTATACAGAAGAAAATGACTTGGGAATAATTCTCCTGCTTATCTTCCAGACTGCTTCTGAGAAAAAGGGCAGAGAGGATGATACCTAAAACCAAAGGCACCTCCTAGCATCCATAAAAAATGAAACAGTCAAAAAGCTCATTTAGAGGTTTTTAAAACCTCTTTCAGGCTTTGCAGCAGTGCTATATTCAGGCTCACAGAACAAACAGGCGTGGGGAATGCAAATATTTGGCTAGATCTTCTACAAAACAGCATAAACACTATGGGAGACCAAGAGATTTTGTAGCTAGAATTTTCTGCATTATAACCCAACATCATTTAACACTTGATTCTTGGAGACCCCATACAGGGGAGCAGATGCAGTCAAGGTATAAAAGTATATGGTGCTCTCCTGAACTGCTGCCCAGTACAGACTGAACGAGTTCATTTCACTTCCAACAGGATGACTGTTTCACATTACCAGAAATGAAGGATACTCACTACTTACTCAAGAAGTAGGCTGCTGCCAATTTTAAGATACTCTTTGATTTCCATACTATCAGCTCTTTAAACAGTATTTCCTCCACGCTCCAACACCTCCATGTCAAAAAATAATGAAGACATATTGCCTACTACATAAATTAGTATCTTGCCATATAAAATGACCTACAGGAGGACTAAACACTGACATACTTAACTAGCAACTTTAGTTCTACAAAAGGAAGCACTACAATCAAAGTTACACTAGCCAGGACAAAGCTTCCAAGTACTAGCACCCCTGTGTCTGCAACAACAGCAGCGCTGTAGTGAGAGCTGCTGATATACTGGATGAGAGCGCAATTGTTTGCAGAAAGGGGGCACTGAAAGTCAACCAAAGAGCTGACAATCTGCTTTCTACTCAACTTACTATGCTTTGGACAGAGTAAAAACTTGCCTTGTAGCACTCCAGATACTCCCACCTTGAATTTCTTTTTGTGACACAACCTAATTATTAGTGAGAACCTCCTTCCCAGAGCACAGATTCCTTGGGAGTCCTTCCAGCAGGGAAGAAAGATGCAGTCAGTGTCTATACAATGTAAACTACCCCTTCCTGCTAAAGGAGGAATCATTTAGAAGCAACTCGGTCTTTGCTCTTTCTGCTTTAAAAATGGGATGTCTGATTAGAGCTGTCCAAGGAAGTAGCCAACTGCTTCAATTTCTTTTGAGTCTAACTACTTACAACAGGCTTCACCCACAGAACTCTGCAGAGAGGTTTGAGAGGATCATGCATTTCAAGCTCTGTGACCAGGCATTCGCACCACTGTCAAAGAGGAAAACCACCTTTGTGTCTTCTTGTAACTGTGAAGGAAATCTTTTCTTTTTGATGCTGACTTCCCAAAATAAGAAGAATGAGCTGTATGTTCAGCTTTACTAGGAACAGCAGGGGAGTGGGAAAGGTGGATTGACACAGTACTAGGTAACTGAAATGCACATCTCCAAAATCCTGGTGGACATAAATCCTGGTGGACAAACAACACGGAAAGAAGCTGAGCATCTCAGTTTGCCACACGCCAATTAGAGCATAACCCCGAGAGATGATCTGTAGCAGCTGGGACTCAAGAGTTTCCCATAAAACTTAACTTGAGAATAACATTCTTTCCCATACATCTGTATTAGTATTTTGTTCACTTACTACCTCCCTTCAATGCAACCACTTTCTTCACTTCTTCAGAGTGTGCACTTTTGCTTAAGGAAGTTCATAAAAATAAGACTGATAATAAACTGATAGGTTGGGTCATTTGGCGGTTTTTTTGCTGTGTCCAAAACCCATCTGCAAATTTCAATTTCTTCCTCAGAAAACATTTTATGAGCTCAACTTTGTGCTTGGACCACGTAAAACCATGCTAAAAACCAACACACTGACAGGAATCTGAGAAATACATTGATCAACACAGGCCCACTTAAGGAAATACTGATCCACGTAGGCATTAACAAGCGAAGGAAAAGATGTTTGGATGAGTACTTAAATAATGGCAGAAACTACTTAAAATACATTGATCCAAACCAGACAGATCATATTGTGTGCACAGAGAGCAGTTTTTCAAAATTCCCATGAGTCTATACTTTTATTCAAAGGTGCATTTCTACTTACTTGGTTAGCTTATGGCCTTTCATTGCTACAAGGAAATTTCTCACAGTCTCAGGACTCTGGTACCTACAGGGTGTTTTTGAAATATACTTCAGTGTCTACAATGGAGAGAAAGAGAGTAGACGTTATTTCACAGTTCCTATTTGCTTTACCAACTGTGTATGAGACAAGCTGACTTTGAAAAGTCTCCTTGGTACTGCTCTGAAGTATTGGAAAAGTCAATTCAGGTTTTGGGGTTTGGCTTTTTACACTTTTTTTTCTTTTAGCAGTGGAAGTGCTGTCATAGGTGACAGATCACTCACGTTCTTCTGTCTTCAGTAAGACTGTACTGGTATTTGCTGAAGGAGTAAGAAACAGGCAATATGTGACTCCAACTTTACGCAACGGAAATGACAACTTATCTAGAAAGTCCCAGTGATTTCATTCTATAAAGACATGACCCAGCCTGCTCATTACACAGCCAGGAGAGAATTACAGCTATTCCCTCTGATCTGTTCAAAGCCCAAAGCTGTTTGTTGAAGAGTACAGGAAAGGAACGAGTTTTAGCTCCACCTACTAAAAAAATGACCTGCTGTTTGTGAAAGACATTTGCTTTCTTAGTTTGAAATAATCTCTAGTGATGCTAAGACTGTGATCAACATAATAGCACCACTCAGATCTACTTTTCCTTTTAAAGAAACAACATTTACAGATTCAAAGCTAGTTTAAAAAGGTACCAAGACATGGGGTTTGGATTTTCTTTGTGGTGCTTATTTTTTGTTGTTTTGTTAAGCAGCAACACTTCAGAAAAGCTGACTACTATTCATCCTTAAATCCCTGTTACCTTCTGCCAAGTTTTCATCTGCTCAGTGCCAGGGATGCTCTCACTGCCAAGCTATAAATATCTCATTAAGCTCCCCAGTCTATGGTTGTTTTCATCCTTTACATGCATATTTGGCAATGATTTCTTAAAGCTTACAGAAGTAGGTTAGGTGGGTTGTCATGAAAATCTGGAATACTGTAGAATTAGAAATATTTATCTGACTTAAGACAATTTATCTGTGCTCCATTTTTAAATGCAATGCCTACCATGCACAGCTAAGTTTTGCAGCAGATGTTACATCAGCTTGCTTTCTTTGAAAGAGAGATAGCAGACAAACAATACAGAATGGAATTTGACCCTAATAAAAAACAAAAAAGGTGATAAAAAAGCCACACAAATTCTAGTTCATAGTTGCCTTTTCACTGGAAGTAGCTTAGAATCTTTCTAAATGTTGCATGTTGCTTGGATTAGACCTGAAAATGAAGGGTTAGGAATTAATGAGCATCAATGGAAAAGTTAAGGAAATCCTTGCATTGTCTGCACTGTGTGCAGCAGCAACTGAAGGATTTAAAAGAGCATTGTCCACACTTATTTTGAATTAAGGAAGAGAATCTTCTATCTGTTGATACTGCACAGCTATATATAAAGCTTAAAGATCAAATTCTGCTTTTCTTTCAGTCAAACATAAAGAAAACATAACTAGAGTTTACAGCAGCTTCTCTCCATGCACAAAACTGAGCATCCTATAAGTATTTAGCATGTAGCAATATAACAAAGCAAGTAAAGCTTTCAGGTGCATTCTGACAAAAGACACTGCCAGGACCTTTCTCAGCTGTTTCAAAGAGGTACAGGAAGAGACTGTCAGTCTCCAGGAAGCTTTAAATATATTTTTTTTTTATTTTGCAAACCCCTATTTTGTCATATATGAGGCTTAGGAATTACAACTCTATACCTTTTCAAACAAAGCCAGAACTAAAACAAAAACAAAGCCTAGGCCAAATCTTATCCACATGAGTAGTTTCACCACTCAACAGGGTTACTCATGCGAGCAAGGGAAACTGCTTTCAGCTCATTGCCAGCCATGGTGCTACTCATGCAATTCTCTGACACAGACACAATAGGTCATACTGGAAGTCTACTCTGAAGTTGCTAACTTGAGGTATTTCAAATGTTAATATTTGTATTCTAGGATTTTAAAAGTTCTTCCTAGAAATAAATTAAACATTACCAATGATTAATTTGTTAAATGTTCGTGTTAATTGTTAAATACCAATGTTAAATACCAATCTGGCATCAAAATAATGCTGCTGTCTGTAGGTGTGATTTTGTGATTCTTTTGACAAAAAGAAAATATATCTATTTTAGTTGGAAATTATTAGTTTAATTCTGTTAGTAAAAAAAAAAAAACAAACATGTATGATCTGTGCCTTAGCTTTGAAGTCATGATTACATGGTATCATCAATTCATCAGATGATAGCAAGTTCTGCCCTGGGTCTTAAAAGGATAGAAAAATTGGAATTAGAAAAAAAATACCAACCATAAAAGTAAACAGTTAAAAAACAGGTTGGGTTTTTTTATTCTTTTTTTTTTTGATAGATTTTAATATGAACAGCTGCATGTCCCTGCCCTGGCAATACATTTACAGCCTACAGCCTGAACAAACTGACCACAGGAAAGTGACAAATACTCTACTGTCATTTTTTCATAGAACTTTCAAACAAATTATTAGATTTGATACATAGAAAGTTGACAAAAATTATGAATATATAGACCTAAAGATGTGAATTACTCCAGCTCAGGCTAATTTGCCAAGGAATTTCACATTGTGACTCACTTCGTACATGATCGTGTTCAGATTCTGCTGGCCAGAACTCTGCTTGTTTTTTCCACTCTCTTTGCGCTGCTGTTTAAGATCAGTAAGTAACTGGAACACCTAGGGGAAAAAAAAAATTCAAGTGTTTTAGAACATGTGAGAGTATTTTACCTGAAGATACTACATCAAGAAAACAGAAATGAACAATGCAAAGTCCTATCAACCAAATAAAAAAGAAGCGTGGCTTCTTTGGTGAACGCACCAGCGAGTGACATGAAAAGTGGTTTGGAACTGGAATATGAATAGCTATGTAAGTTTCAGGTTTTTTTTTTTTAACTGTGATTATTTTAAACAGGTTTTCAGCACCTGTTAAATGTCATGCAACAGCTCCAAAGGAAATGCTGCCGGGATGAATCTCTGTTACTTGATTATCTTATCACACATCCTGAATAGTTTGGTTATACCCTGATGAACTGGCAGAGCTCCCATTTAAATACAAGTGATGCTTGAAGCAAAATCTCACACAAGGATTTGTTATGACAGATGTACCTGTAACATTTATATGGACATATTTTCTGTCTCACAGAGATGGAATTTCACATTATCTGCCAAAAAAGCCACGTAAATTCTACAACTGCCACACTGCTAAGAACCAACTAAATAAAGGCTCGACCCGAGATGAGTGATCCTGTTGTAAATTCCAGTGTTATTCATAATAAATGTTAGTGACCAGCATGGTGTTGTGCTATGTTAAGCCACAAAGATTAAATTAGCTCCCTATTTTATTACGACAACATAATACAAGCAGACATCCCTGAAAAGAATGTAATAACGCTGTCTTCACAGGTACAATGCAGTGAATATTAATGGAGGAGCGAGAGTCAGAGGGTCAATCTGAAGGCAAAGGAAGACACTTTGATTTTTTGCAACTGTGCTTTGTCAAATCTGTTGCAATGCCACATCTTTATTCATCATATGCAGCAAAACGTTGAGACAATATCACAATTCCTTTTTTATTCCCCTATTAAATCACATTAGGTTGAAATTTCTTCAGATGTTTTGCTTCAGGCTTTATGCTGTATCCAGAGCCAATAACCACAGCAAAGTAACAGACCTCTTCTTACTGTTTATCCCCTAATTTTTAACTAGCTTCATTCAAGATCCAGATTCAACAGCATTATAAACTGACAAGTCCAGAGAAATAAAATACAAATACTTCCAGACAGTGAGAAATAAGAACACTATCAGCTACAAAACCTGCAATTACTTTATACTGCACCTTCTACTACAAATGAACACCTTATGTATCAACCACCAGTAGTTGATCTTCATTTGAAAGCCAAAACCAAAGCTATGAACCTTTATCCAAGAAATATTTGAAGAAAATACAACCAGTGACAATGAGATACAAAATGACAACTCCACAAACTCACAGCATAAAGGTAGGCACAGGACAGACATGTTAGTCCCAAATACTCCTTTCAAACACCACTTTGTACGCAAATTATTACCTCGACACAGAGAATGTTAGCTATGCCAGTCAGAGCACGACTGGGAAGAGGAGCAAACAGAAAGAGACCGGCAGTTTTAGGGGAAGCAGGACTTTGAAGAGCAGTGATGAGCCGTGCCCCACAAGCCTATAGCTGCAGACACTGCAAATCCCTTCCCGCAAAGGATGGAAAAGCTGCAAGCGTGACAACTGCTGCAAAAGGGAACTGAGAAACAAGTGCTCCCACCAGTAACTTCATTTTCCACTTCCTTTTGCTCTTTTTCAACACACGTGGTACATTCACCAACAAAAAGACTCAGCTGAAGAAAGTTCTGACTGAAGAGCACAAGGAATGGATTCTGCCATTCTCCCTATTCCTGGCCATACCTTTAGGACACCTACAGCTTTTACAGAACGTGACTGACATCGCTAACTGACCCTCAGCAGGCAGCGATGCCTACATTCCAACAAATATCCCAGGAAGGAGGAAGAAGCTGGGATTTTGCAATAACTAATCTCTGAAATACTCCCTATTTTCTGCACTGCAATAGCATATGGCTTTAACAGACACTTAATACTAGTTTGGCTGACACAGTATCATCGATTTCTTAGACATGACAGTTCTTTCCAAATGCCTCATTTAAAGCTCTTCTAAGAGTCGCCAGATGGTTGCTCTGCTGTACACAGACAGATGCAGCTCAAGATAAAACATTTCAAGATTTACTTCAGGATAGGATGAAGCAGCTGTGCAACTTACAAGCTTCAGGAATAAAATATAAACAAAGCACTTGGGTCATGAAAACCATTCCAAAAATTACATTCATAAACAAAGCACTGAAATCTTTCCATTACCTGGCTGAAGTTAAACCAACATGAACACTGTATTCTTTCTACCTCGCTAAAAATGTATCTTTACTCAGGAGAGAGACAAATGATTCAGAAATTATCTATGCTAGAAAGTAAGATTATTTTTGAATTTGTTATTTATATGCTAGTTTACATGTGTTGTTATGACAGGGCTCTGTAGCTTCCTTATGACACCAGCTCAAAGTACATCACTGGCTGGCTTCTAAGAGAGTTTAACCTGAGGAACACATCTGGGAACAGCAAACTGCCCCATGCTCACTCTAACCTGCTTTGGAAACACCTCAAGATCTTTATAAAAAATACTGTTAGAGGTCTAAGACTACACTTCCAGTAGCACTGGCTTTAATAAATCTATGCATTCATGAATTCTAGGTCCTCAAATGACACTGCACATCACATGGTTAAATATGAAACTAATTCTAGCAGCACCACTGTGAAAAATGTTTGAATTTTCCTGTGAGAATTTTTATTTGCAATATTAAAGAGACTCCAGCAATCAATGAGTCACACAGTTGGTGGTATACTGGCTTATCATAAGATAAAATGTAAAAAAAAACCAAACCAAACCAAACCAAAACCAAGATATTTTGGGCATTCCTGCGGGGCCTGCCCCAGGTGATCCTACTCTGGAAGGGGAGTTGGACTCAAACTCCTGAGGTCCCTTCCAACCCCCACCATTCTACAGTTCTGTGACTGCTGCCCAGTTAGAGGTGTCAATATTGCCACTTTGGGATCCAATGCACCAGTGAACCCAGCGCACTTGCGCAAACACAATGTTTAAAGATGGAGAGAATCAAATCCTAACTAACAAGCCATTGCACACAAGTGGGTTCAACAAATGAAGCACATGACAACAGTGTAAATATGACAAGGCTGAAGTTAAAGATGCTCACATCCTAAAGATCTGCTTCTCATCTATTTGAGAAACATACTGGAATCTGTTTTTATAGATTTGGGACCAACCAAATCATGACATGGGCCCCATTTCTACTGAAAACTATTAATTTTCTAGAAAAACTAGATTTTCTTTAAAAAAACTTTATTCTTAATAATAAATTCAAACAGAGGGGGTGGAAATCACACACAAGACTGGCAGTTCTCAGCTTCCAAAGAAGTATACAAGGGACATGTAGCAGCTTTTACCTGCTGGTTTAAAACCAGGACAAGGGTAAACTTACCTCAAAGTTACTCAGCAACGCAGCATTTGCATCTTTTCTAAACAGAAAAAAAAAAGGAAAACAATTAATTTCTGTTCCCCACAAAACTGTCTACAATTTTTCTTTGCCAAGTCACGCGTACTCTAAAAGAACAAGTGCTACTTTCATGAAGTTAAAAAACAAAAGCAACACAAAAAACTATTCTTGGCGATTCCACAATTACCGAATTGTTGCCTCCTCTGGTATTTTTCCATATTTTTAGTAGAATGATTACATTAATATACAGAACATCTTGATGAATTTTCCCCACAAATCAAATACACTTAGACAACACAATCTTTTTACTCAGCCCCACCATTTCATCCACTCGCCCAATTATACAAACTGAAGCCAAACTGCCTCTTCCTTACAAAAAAGGGCCTCCAGTTTTCTTTGAATAAAGACTGATGGGAAAATCATTCAGATTACACACACTGTCTATTTAGTTGGTCAAGAGTATGGAAAAGGAAAATACCATTACTGGGTTTAGTACAATGTACACGTGTGTGCACAGATCAAGACACTGCACTATATTTACACACACTGTACTGAGTTAAAACCACCTCATTGCATTTCCTCTGTTTCATTCTTTGAATATTTATGTGTCTGCTCCTTTATTAGCAGGGCAAAGCTGAGTCCCATTTGCCACCAGCCAAACACTACCTACTCATTCTGTCCCAGTCAGGCAAGAATCTTTAGCCACCACAGGTAGACTGAATGCACTGAATCAACCACATATTTAGACTAATCATGCCTCTATTACTACTAGATATGGCAATTTTATATTTTTAAATTAAAAAAAAAAAAAAAGGAAGAAAAATTGATGCAGAACATCCTGTATTCCCTGGACAACATATTCTGCTGAGCAGCCAACATAACAACGGAAAGTTTCCATACAAAAGGAAAAAAGGCCTCTCAGGTCTATGCAACAGCTTATTAAAAAAAAAAAAAAGGAAAAAAGAAAAAAAAAAGGTACAATGTATTGTTAAGCACAGTCAACTGTTTGAATAGAACTGTCACGTTCATCACTTTCAAGCGTCCACAAACTTCCACAGGTTCTATCATTGTTTTTAAATGAAAAGGACCTTCTAAAATACGCTGAGATGAACTTCAACTTCCATTTCGCTGACTCGAGTGAAACTTCAGCAAGTGAGCTCACACACGCATTAGTTTTCATTCATGTTTTACAAACCATATAGCTTTTGTTGTTAGGTAAATGCAATTCTTCAGAATGTTTGCATTCAGGCTATCGCTACAGAAATCCCTATGGATCAAAGACATTCTTTGTTAGAAATAATAATGCTACAGAAGAATTATATAGGGAATTATTCTGTTAAATAACTGAAAGGGTCATATAGAGTAAATACATTACTATGTAAATGAGTCTGTGAAATATATCAGAAGTTAAATTACTTAAGACAATGGATTCTTTTTTAATTCAGCAAAGTAATTTTTTCTTCTAACAACGGACACCAAATGAGTCAGTCTCAAATCCCCATAATTTTTGTTATGTGGAAGTACCAGAATTATAAGCTGATAAAAGAGACCCATTTCAAAAGCTTTTGCAGAACTTATAAAGTAGAAATAAAATTTTCTTCGGTCCTAATTCTCAGGAATCAACTATCTATTTTACATTCAGGAAACAAGAAATTATAAATAATGAATTCTAGTGAATATTTTTAAATAGTCAATTGAACAGTATGCTTAATTTTTATGAGATTAAGACTTGAGCAGAAAGGAAAAACAAATGCCATGTTAACACCAATCTAGAAACACTTTTGAGAATCTTTAAACTAGGTTAATATTTGCCCAAATTTTAGTCCAAACCAAAAATATTATTGAGATCTTCTGCATATATCAAAAAATATCTTAGTAAATGGCATCACACCTCTAAAAATGTCACTGACATGTTATGTTTTTAATTCCACTGTGTAAAATAGGTTGCATATTTAAACCACAACATTTTCTGGAGGGTTTTTTTCTCTAGTAACAGATACTTCTGACATGGGAGGAACTCAGGAGAGGTTTTTCTTGTTGCAGAGCTTCCCTCTATGAAGGCCATCGGGCAGGAGACACAAGATTAGGAAGGTTAAATTCCAATAGCAATTCAAACTGGACTGAGTTGTTCCATTTCAATGCAGGGGACAGTCACCTACAGCTGAGGACGTCACTCCCCAGGTCTACCTCTGATGTACCTTCCTATCGGTACTAAAAAAGGTAGTACCACAAAAATAAGTTGCAGTACTCAAGGTAATAAAGACCAGATGTATAACAGCATCACAGACTTACTAATAAATGTCTCAAAATCACTTCTCAGCAGGACAAATCCTATCCTTCTTCACACGCAACAGCAACTTTGAGCCTGTGTATATGTTTCATAGCATTTTTCAACATACAACAGCAAGAACAGCTCATTTCCCTATCGGCTGCTCCTCACATTAAGGCTAAGGCAATAAAGTCTCATGTTTCAATGATGAGTCTTATTTGTTAGCTGCTTTTGAATGTTACATAGAGAAGCTTTAACGATAACACGTTAACAGTATAGAAGATTTAACATATAGATAAAGCATCCATGGATAACATGAACTGCAGGAGCTCAGCTGACTTTTGTGGCTGCTGGCATACATCCCATGGGACGGGCATCCCCCATGCCCCCGTTCACCAGAAGCCAGTGCCATGTACATATATATATAAGCACATCATGGAACGAGCTCCGAAGAACTCATGAGTTTCTAAGCTTCAAGACAGGTCCAATCCTCTTGTTTTGTGCCCAGGTGATGCTAAGACAGAAACAGGCATAGTGCTGTCAGCATACAGAAGGCAACAAAACCTGCTGCCTGGGATGGCAGCCTGGGGGCTGACTGGTGGAACTGCCCCCAGTTATCAGCTAGACAAAATTTTGGCTTGCCTCTTGTGTTTGCAATTGCTGGTGCACACCCATGGGGTTTCTCCCTCTCCAGCATATTCAGCTCCTACGAGTCATCTACCTGATACTGGCAGGAATAACTCTCTCCCAGAAGCCACAGCCAAGGATTCATGTTCCACTCTCCTGGGGCAGAGAGGAGCCACGAGCGCCCGAAGACAGGCCGGCAGGCAGGAGAGATGGGGACGGAAAGCGGGATCCAAGCCCAGCCATGATGCCTTTTGCCCGAACAATCAGATGCTTCAGGAAGACTTTTAAAGCAAACAAAAACTCCTCAGTTTCTCCTGAGAATGCCTGAACACGCTGCTGGTTATAGGGGTGTTAGAGGTCCAGTACACCCCCCATACACTGCAGGCAGGCCCGTATAGAAATATATCCACACACACAGGCTGCAGGCAGGCCCGTATAGATAGATACAGATCCACACAGACTGCAGGCAGACCCATATAGGTATATATACAGACCCACACACCACAGGCAGGCCCACAGCGTTATACCCTCCGGCCCCGCGCCCTTCCCGCCGCTCCTTACACCTCCATCTTGTCCGCCGCGCGCTGGGGCTGCCTCCGGCCGCCGCCTCACCGGGACCTTCGCCTCACACGCACGTACCCACCCGCAGCCCGCCCGGCGAAGGGAGTGGGGAGGAAGCCGGGATGGACTTGAAGGAGGTGGAGGTTTTAGCGGCTGTGACGGAAGCGGAAAAGGAAGGAGAAATAAGGAGGGGATGGGGGAGAAAAAAAAAATTGAAGTACCAACTGCATTGGCCGGGAATCGAACCCGGGCCTCCCGCGTGGCAGGCGAGAATTCTACCACTGAACCACCAATGCTGCAGGCGTTTAAGGGGTTTCCGCTATCCAAATTATAGCCATAAAGGACAGAAAGCAGCAAGGAAATCGTCACTCGGAATGTGTCCTGGAAAACTACTCTGCTTCTGGCACCAGCCACTGCTCAGTTTGCTAAGGGGAAAGCGTATCTCTAAGTCACCTGCAGACAAAGTACTGTGAGGCTGAACCAGCTGTTTAATGCTCCTGTCCTCTCCGAAAGCACCTTCACACACATCTTATCAAGCTCATGTCAGCATCTTTCCCTGTCGTCACTGGGACTCTTTCCCATTTAATCTGTGTGCTATTAAATTTTGCAAGAGAGCCTTTTATTCCCAAGAAAACTTCATTGAGTGCAAATAGCTGAAAATCCTGCTGGCCACAGGAAGGGAAATTGTCTGGCCCAGAGACTGAGAGCCAGGGAAACATTGATTACTTAATTTAGCCATCATCTCCCAGGCAAAAGTTTATAACCAACAGAAAAAAAGGAAAAAAAAAAGTTAACCCAAAAGTTAACCCAACAGCAACACCCTGGGGAGCCACACACAAGCGTACACTTGCTTGTTTGCACCAGGGCTGTAAGAGCAATCTAGGGAACCAAATGGATTGGAACTGGGCTGTCAACCTCTGTCTTGAACTACTAGCCACTAGCCATCGCTCTCCAGAATCATGCCAGAAGGTTCACTCCCACTTTTGAGACTTTGCTTCTCCTTGGGGTGTTGCAAATTCTGAGACAATTCCGATTACTGTGAGCAAGCTGCAGTGCTTCAGGAATGAGCTTCAGTGCCAGGACAGTGCACAACAAGCAGCTTCCAGCTCTCCAGGAACCATCATCATCAGATACCTAAGTGGTGGGCAAAGTTTAAGCGTCTACTGCAAAGGTTTCTCATCCCTTTTCAGTTGAAGACCCCTAAAAACTGCCCCACTTGCAGTTTGTGGTACAGATAGAAATGCATTTGTACTCCAGAAACATTTGTCATGGAGTCCTATAGAAAAAGAGCCAGGAGAAAGGTCTTCTAGAAATCTCTTACAGACCACTCAGCCAGGATGAAGAGATAGATGAAATATTCTATAAAGAGCTGGGAGAAGTCTCACTCGCTTACAGCAAGTACATGCGACGCATCCTATGAGGCACAACTAAAGGACATGGCATTCAGACTGGAGAAAAGAAGGCTGAGGGGAGACCTCTGGCTCTTGACAACTAATTTAAAGGAGGTTGTAGTGAGGTGGGGTTGGAACAAGCAACAGAACAAGAGGAAATGGCCTCAAGTTGCACCAGGGGAGGTTTAGGTTGGACATGAGGAACAATTTCTTCCCCACAAGGGCTGTCCAGGCCTGGCCCAGGCTGCCCAGGGCAGTGGTGGAGTCCCCATCCCTGGAGGGGTTTCAAAGCTGTGATGTGGTGCTGAGGGACATGGGTTAGTGGTGCCCTGGCAGTGCTGGGTTAACGGTTGGATTCAATGATCATAAAGGTCTTTTCCAACCAAAATGATTCTGTGATTCTATGACTCTGTGATTCAAACTGCAGACTGAAAGCCGTTGGTCTGGCTCAGTGGATAGGATGTAATGGATGCTGTCCTTTTTCATGTCAGGATTAACTGACCTTGTAAGTTGGCCAAAACTGGCACAGTAAATGCTCTGTAACTTCTCTGCCATGTTTCAAACCCTGCACACGAAGCTGCCTGCACACCAGCTCCCAGTCAGGCTAAAGGGAAGAAAAGAAGGGAAAGGATGTCAACTTTCATTTGAAAACATGGTATGTCCAGACTATCAAATTTCAGAGTTTTGTTCCAGAAATCTACTAATCCTTACCTGCCTCTCATCACTTTCTTTAGATATGGTTTCAGAATCTTCAGCAGATTAATTTTATTTCTTCTTTGTATGTCCTCTTTATATCTCTCCCTCAGGACCAATATCTGGTCTTTATTTTCACTGTTTCTCCAAAAGTTTCCTTCTTGACCTTTGCTGATACACGTCTCTACAGCCCATGGTGATGGTGCCTGCTCCCAGCAGCCGGGCTGAATGAGCATAATACAGATGCCTCTCCCAACAGCTTTCAACTTTTTTTCTAACAGAGAAATTATTCCTAAGTATTTTCCAGTGAAGACATGTAAACTTTTAAGATATAAATACATATATGGCCTAGCTATAAGCCCACTGACACCACGCAAGGGAGAAGGGGAATATCAAAGAGAGAACTCATTACCCTTACGTACAACTTTTCAGGAGATAAGGCGATTAGCTCAGTTCACTTTGTTTTTAATTGCAGCACTTTAGGTGTTAGACAGTTATTCTACACCATCCATAGGGAATGCAGACATAGGTTTTTCTAAATGTGCTTAGCATGTCAACATTTTAAACATTGGCTTGTGATTGTTACCACTAAGGCTCAGTGAGAGAGGGGCCTCGGTATTAACTATTGAAAGCAGGGGGCCTAGTAATTGCTATTGAAAGCAGATCTGCAGGGTAGTTGTATTCTTTGTCATGAAAGATGTTTACTGTGTTCAGCATTTCACTGATCACCCTATAGTGTCTTTTTTTTTCTTTTACATTCAAAATTCATTAAACAAAGTTGTTGGATTTTTGTTGGTTTGGTTTTTTTTTGTTGGTTTGGTTTATTTTTAACAAAAAATGTCAGCACCACTTCACATCAGTCTAGCTGACAGTGCGTTTGACCAGCATTTTCAGCTCATTGAGCTTTTTTCTTTTTCTAAACCAAAATGACAGTTAAAAAAAGAAAGCCTGTTTTGAAAGATGGAGCACTGCAGCAGTTTATGCTGTCCTTTTTCTTCACTGGACTCAGTTATGAAAATGGGTCCTACCACGAACAGCGTATTTCTAGAAACCACTAAAGCACTCCTTCAGAGCTGCATTCTGCCAACACAGAAAATTGCACTCTGAAAGAAATAGAAAGGCTGGAACTGATTACAAAAGTAAAATAAAGTTCAAATCTTTGAGGACATTAAGATATATTTAATTACATTTCTCCATGCTATAAAATGGGCAATTTACTAGTACTACCTCATTGTACCTCAGCTTGGAATATTAATGTACCAACGATGTGCCACTCGCTGTACCAGAAGGGACAGTTAGTGCAAGACCTTACCCTCAGACCTTCCTTGGTATTTAACTGGGGGGTGTGGATTTGGGAGGTTAATCTTTCTATGTCACTAAGCAAATAAATTACTGAAAGAAGATGGAAAGAAGTGGAGAGCCATCCAAACCAGGACAAACAGAGAAGACAGGAATAAGAATACATTTAATAAATACATTCAATGTATTTTGCAATGCTATTTCTTTGTTCTTCCCTCAAAAAAAGTTCAGCTCTCCAGCTCCAAGTGTCTTTAAGAAATCCTACCTCTTCAATGTCCATTTTTACATTATTGAGTTCTTCTGGGATTTGCTTTGCTTCCACTTTTATTATAAAAATGTCACTCTACATTCTACATCACTTATTATACAGAAAGGATAGTTAGTGCCTGTTTCATCTAAAAATGGGAAAAGAGAGAATGAATAATCTCTGCAGTACAAACTGCGACGGGAGTTAAGCAGTGTACAACAAGCAAACTAATCCCTGTGAAGTTTGCTAAGCACACAGTGATAGTGCTGACAGATCCCATGTGAAAGCACACGTCCTTGCCACATGTAACATCAGACATAGATTAATAAGATCTTATTGACATAGAATCACTCTGGTTTTAAATTCAGTGGTTACTATTTCTCTGACATATCAACAATCTCCTGTCAAAGCCCAGAGTAAGGACAAAGGACACTCCTGAAGGGTGAACAAGACAATAAAAGTGGTAAAAATGAGGGATTTCAGAGTATGAAGGAACATGATCACAATATAATCAAGCACTGTTTCCTAGTATAAAAAGGTGCAGAACTGAGAGAACAGTAGAAAAGGACAAGCAGGTCGGTTAAAGGGAAGAAAATAACCCAGCAAAATGTAGACAAGAAACTGGGAATATGTTTCCTGAGCTCTGTGAAAGGTCTGAACCATGCACATGGAAAAGTGTTGTATTTGTAGCAGCACACTCAGTAAGACAGATCAGCGAGCAGTCAGCTTTCTGTGGAGCATCTGAAGAGAAGTGCTCTGGGTCTCAGGAGTTAATGAGAAATTGGTGCTGAGCTACAGGGAGTTGCTGCTGCCAAAGCTTTCTTGTATTTTAAATAGTTGTGGTTTTATTTCTTCCATGATATTACAGGGTTTGATAAGTTTAAGACACAGGCTATTTGCCAAGGCTGCAGGGCACAAACACACACCCCACAGCCATAGTCTGAGCTCACAGGAGCCTCTTGGCAAGTGTGACCCCATGCAGCTGGTGACAGTAAGAAAGCCCCAAAGCTGGAGCTGCAGCATCCTTCCAAGTGGGGCAGAAAGTCCACAATGAAGTGGGAAAGAGCAAATAGCTCCCATCTGTTATATTCTTGTGCATTTGCTGTGGTGGCAATGGGGACAGAGCAACGATGATCATCATATCAATTACAGTCATATCAGAGACTACTCATTAGAGGGATGTGACACGCAGTGATGTGACTTTCAGTACAAGGATATTGCCAAAAAAGGAGTCGATCTGTTCACATACAAGACCCTCTGGCGCTGCAGGAGCACTGCCTGAAGTGTCACCAATAACTTCACCAACAAGCCACATGAGCAATTCTCGCAGCCCTCTTCCTCGCAGCATCCCTGCATCCAAACAACCTCTCTCCCTGACTTGCTAATCTTGCGCTGGTCGAGCAGGGGCCGGAGGCAGGAGAGGGGAGGGAAGAGCAACGGGGGCTGATGCAGGGGGACAGAAGCGGGGCCGGCCCCGGGGACACCCCGCCCCACCGGGGCGGGACGAGCCGCCAGCCCCGCTCCGAGGAGTGTAAAAGCGGGACCGGGGGGCCGGGGAACAGCGACCGAGCGAGCGGGGCCGAACCGCGGAGCAGGTGAGCGGGGCCGGGACTCCCGGAGGGGCCGGGTGGGCAGCGACGACCCCGGCCGGGACCGGCGCTGAGCCGAGCCGAGCCGAGCCTCACCTCGCTGTTCCACAGGTTGGACCAGTTGCCGGGATCGCTGCACAAACGAGCAAAACGTCGTCCGAAATGGCAGCCGAGGTGAGGGTGAATTTTGCTTCTCCGGAGGGGTGGTCTCGGGGTGCTCTGGCAGAGCTCAGCTGAGTGATAATCTGAGAACTGCAATCTGCCATGTCCTTCGGGGAGTTCTTGAATTGATGGGTTTGCTGGGGTTTAAATGGAGAAGGGGACGGCAAACAGATTTGCCGTAATACTTCTGAACAACCCACCTCTGATGCTGGTGAAGACCCACGGTAGTGAAGATACATTTGGGTACCTCGAAGATATACAGAGATACCTCGAAGATATCCTTAGACACCTCTTCCCCATCCAAGCGCTTGGCTCCCAGCCCTGGCCTTTCAAGCTCTATCCCCTCCAGGGACCGGTTTCCCAGCCAGGAGATGCAAAACTGTTTTTTCAACTCCCATTCCCCACCACCACCCCTCCCGGCAGCTCCTGCTGCCAAATCTCCTCCAAAAAGAGCTCTCCAGCACCCCGTGCTTACACCCAGGCTCTCTCCTGCTTTCCTCTCGGGCACGGGGGTTCCGGCAGTCGCTGGGGAAAGGGTTGCTCGGGTCACCGGCCCCGGCCCCGGCCCGCTGTCCATGGTAGCTCGGCGGGCCGCCCGGCCCCGCGCTGCTTCAAGACCTTCCGGAGGGTTGTTTGGAGCCGTGGGTTTGGTTTTTTTCCTTTCCTTTCTCCTCCCCGCCCCCCTCAAACATTTCTAATACTGAAAGGTAACCAGACCTCCCTTTCTGCAGTCTGCACCTTGAACGGTTTTATGTTCATTTTATGCTAAGCTTGCATGAACATCATGGACTCCAGAAGGGCTCCAAATGGTAAATTCAAACACTTCATAGTTATCGAGAGTGTTTTAGAGGTTGTAGCTTGTGCTGTCCCGCAGCTCTTTGTCAAACAAATATTTTTTTAAAGTACTCATAAGATTGGGGGGGGTGGTGGTGTTAGAATTATCACTTCAAGTAACAGCAGATACTGGCTTTAACTACATCCCTGACTCCCTTAATTTTTTCCCCTGTCAGGAGACTATGAAAGGGTCAGTGATCAGCAGCTGCCTCAAAACAAAGATCTATGCTGCTGTTGCACCATATACCTTGATATTTCTTTTCAAGGACAGGACACATTCTCTCCATAGTCCTGGAAGAGTAAATTATCTTGGAGGATTCCTGAGCCAGACCTGATACCTCAAGGGCTAAATGCTAGTGACAGTGACGTGTTCTCCCCCTCTTCAACTACTTGCCAAAGGTCTTGAAAGTCCAGGGCCTTTCTGGTCAATGGTACAGCACTGAAAAAACATTCCTGAGTATGTGCCCATTTTTCCTTGGAAAAGGAGTGGAATGGACATTAACTAATTTACAGGATATTTATCACTAAGTCTTTTGAACATGCCTCTTAACTTCATTACTTACAGGGGGATAAAATGATGGGAGGAAGGTTTGTCGGAAGCACAGATCCAGTTATGGAGATGCTCAGCTCTTCCATTACCATTGATCAGAGACTGTCTGAGGTTGATATCCAGGGGAGCATGGCTTATGCCAAAGCCTTGGAGAAGGCTGGGATCCTCTCTAAAACAGA
>JANIJG010024649.1:0-79070 GCA_024611175.1 Megaceryle torquata
TAATTCCTACATAGAAGTGAATAAAAAAGAAAAAAAAAAAAAACAAAAAAAAAAAAAAAAAAAAAAAAAAAAAAAAAAAAAAAAAAAAGAAAAGGAGAAAAGAACAAAGAAGCACATTGAGTCCCTGCAGAATCATTATTGTGTAAAACCCAGGAATTATCAGAATTTGCAAGAGTGCAAGTATACTTAATGACTAGCGCTTTCTGTAATATATCTCCTTAACAGAATTTTTGTGTTACCCCCATTGGAAAAACACAAGATAAGTTTCAAAGAGCTGTACCATAGTGCACATAGGATAGTTATTCACAAAAAATATTCACAGTTGTAACTTTATTAGTTCTTTATATCTGAACCCAAAAATAAACCTGAAAAATCTAAATTTTAGCAAATTCTGTGGCACTACTTGAAAGCATATTTCTCATAAAGTGCCCCAGTGGTCTCAAGCTGCATACCCACAACATGATAAAGAAAATCTCTTGGTTTAAACTAAACAAGTTCAACTTCTCTTTAGTTGTGGTAATTTTTTAACTCATCCTTCCTGTAGGCTAATTTTCTGTCATTGCTCTTTATTTGCTCTGTACAGCTGTACTTAGGAAAGTAAGAGACACTAACATGTAATTGTATTTTTTTCATTTCTTCCTTTAAATGAAGGTAAAGAAACTCTCAGTGTTAAGGAGCAAAAAATCTCAGGAAGTGTTTTCATTAAAATTCTGCTGGCAGCAATAACTGTGCCTCTGGCATTGGAGGTTGCCTGTGTGTTGCTCGGTTCTCAGGTGCTCTAATAGACTGCATTTCTTCCTGTTTAAGTGATTCAGTGCTAGGAAGCAACTTTCTTTTGTTATACTCATTCTATAAATGCATATTTTTAAATGTAATACTTTTAAGGCCATATAATAATACTGTCAGTGTATTTAAAAGATTTGAAAATACTAAGGCAAGGAAAGAGATGCTATAGAGATAAGATTTTACTTGTAAGATGATTCCATACTTGCTTTCTATACTTTGTCACTAACAGAAGAATGTCTACTCCTTTGCTACCTCTTACTTGGAGGGATGCACCTATTAATAGGAATGACAAATTCTTTTTTCCCTAAGCATCTGGATCCTAAAATGCCACCTGAAAGTCCATCATGGAAAAGAAGATGGAACTGTTCTGAGAATCCAGTGACACTGAGTTGGGCCACAAAATTGTAAGTTAGAATATAGATGAACATCCTATTTATCCTGCTAGCTGTTCTTATCCGTTTAGGTATTTTCATATGTTCTCAAAAAAACTGTATAGATACTAAGAGGAGGAGACCTCTTTTCTTCAGTCTAATGGCAACTGTTTGTGAGTGTAAAATACCTTAGTTAAGGTGGTTAATAATTGGGCTTAGTAGGTTTAACTCTCTGTATATGTAAGAACCATTGGTAAATAATTCTGGATGTTTAAGAATACTCTGTGGTGTATGGCACACTCAGAATACCATGATACACAATAATTGGCTGGTTTTAATCAGATCCATAAAGTACTATTTTTGTGATACATGACATCTCAAGGGATACTGCTACTGGAACTGCAGCTTTTCTGTATGCAGTCAGGTGCTCACTTTTCCTTATATTCACGAACTTTTGTAGTCAGCAACATTCTGAAATTCTGTAGTGTGTGCTGGCTTTCTACAGGTTTTTAATCTTGAAAGTATATTTCATGCTGCAATATGAGCATTGGGCAGAAGGGGAAGTGGAAAGCTTTCATCTTGTAAGCAGAGACACCATATTGTCTTGTCTTTTCTTGTCTTGCTTGTCAGAGAAACTGAGAAGTGTAGACTCAGGAAGTCAGAACTGATAGGAGGGAGGAGGAGACACTAGGAAAGCTTGTGAAGGCAGCACTTTTTGAGTGACTATGTCGTGATCTTTAATTTGGAAAAGCTTAAAACAAAATAAAGACAGAATACAAAGTGTTTTCAGGAATCCAAATAAAGGAAGGTCTGAGAATGCTGCTTCTCTTTGATGCTCCCTCCTGATGCATTTAATGAGTTGAATAGGCCACCACTCTTCTCTTTCTCTGGGTGGAACCCTTATCACTGTGTATCAGGATCTTAGTGTCAGCAGTGCTATAGGTTGAGAGGGTTTCTTTGTGGGAGTGAGAAGGTTTGTATAAGGAGCTTATCTAAAGTTTTATACATATACTCTTATATATTATGTAAGTACTGAGATAGAGAGAAGATATAATATATAAAAAAACCCCATAGAGGTATTTATAAATCCTTACCTTCTGTCCTGTGATGGGATTTATTAGAAATGTCCACAATGATTTAAATTCAAAAGATGAGAAATACAACATAATCTATGTCCATCTACTTGTAGCAGCATCAGAAAGTTTTCTCAGTAGTGACAAACAGCAGACATAAGATGTATTTGAAATACCAAGTCTATTGAGTAATTCGGAGTTAGACCAGAAAACTACCTGTGTAACTATCCTCACATTTGTGCCCCATATATGTAACGATGCATGCATACCACTAGAATTCCTCACTATGTCAGTGATCCCTGGAAAGGTCTGCTAAAATATGCTGATGACAAACTTGTTGTTTGTTAGATATGCATAGCTGTATAAATACTTTGCTGGTAGGTCTGAAGAATATTTGACATGCTGACTGCTTGAATTAAAGCTAAGATGGAAGAGGAGCTGACTAGGTCCCCAGGGGAGCTAAGCACTCTTAATATTTTAGCTTTCTATACTTCTTTCAGAGCAAATCTTCACAAGGAGCTTTGTTTGTGTACACAAAATTATAGCTATTTGTAGATACAGGTGTCAATGCTTTATTCTTGGAAATGCAGTTATAAGCACTTCAAGAATGCCAACAGTTGTGCCTGGAATTATTTATATTTCCTGTTACACAAATTCATATGCTCTCATGTTCATAGAGTAAAATAGTTCATACTGGTTACATTTTTATTACTTCAAGTTGAGATCCAAAAATTCTGTGCAGTAATTTGCTTGTAAAATTCATTTGGCAATGTAGAACTGTGCTTCCTGCAGTTGTAACGAGTCATACTACAGTGTAGTTCTTGGGTGAATATTCCTCTTATTGAGACAGCAACAACAAGTCTTTGGTGCATAAAATTCCACAGTGCTTTATGAAAGTACAGTAGCACAATCACGTCAGGGTTCAAAAAGAACAGATATGTTATAAAGGTTATGGGAACCAGCTGAAGAAAAGTCTGAAGAGGTTTGCACAAGTATATACTGATATTTTAAAAGGTCCCCTGAAGGAAAGTATGCTTTTCTGGTTTTAAGTCCTAAAGATTCCTTAAATTTCAGTCTATGCCCTGGGTTCTTTCATGTGGCAGAATATCAAATAATGTTGAAGCATCTGCCCCTGCTCCTTCAGCACTTTCCAAATGAGGTCCATTAGTTTATTTTTCAAAGAATAAAGGTCTTCTTTCTTGTATTCTCTGTTTCGGCTAAATTCACAGAGCCCCTTAATCTTTCTGGTTGCCATCTGCTCTAATTTTTCCTTTGATTGCAAATGTTATTGACCAGACATCCTACTAGTATAAATTTTTCTTATTGACTTAAATGGAATAATGATGGTTTATAGCAGCTGAGGTTTTGGCATTACATCTTAAATAAATATGTAAATGAAAATCAGGATGCTGCTATTGGCTATGTCATACCCCAAGAATTCTCTTAAAGATATTTATTTTTCCCTTGTGTGTTGTTGCATGGTCTTTATTGTTTTGTTGTTTCAGCCAGTATAATCTATAGATCTCTCTCCTTTATTTGCCTTATTTTCAGAATATACAAATTAGGAGTAACATTCTTTTTGTCACGCTGTTTTCTCTGTAGTAACTTGTCTCTCTAGATGCTTGCTTCCCATCATAAAACTGGTGGGATTAGTAATCTTCTGGGAAGGTGTAGAATGTCTCCATCCTTTCTAAATGAAGCATAAATTATTAATTTAGACTGGATAGGAAAAGTTAAACAAATTCTGCTTGTATTGACTATCTACCTTTAATACCTTTGCCAATGGTTCTTTTTTTGAGCACATATTGAAATTTCTGAACTCAGAGGGAGGAACTCAGTGGTATTGTTTTTATGATTAAAAAAAAAAAAAAAAAAAAAAAAGATGTTATATATTCTGAAAGTGTATTTACCATTGGTTTATGAAAAGTATCACTCAACCAGCACCATTAGTTCTTGTTCCTTTGGCTAATCTCCAATCTCTTTTGAAACATTTATAGATGATTCCAAATATTTTGCACTGTCAGAGGTATACCTGAACAACTTGGCTAAGGCTCATATCTTGCCCACAGTATTCAATTTGGTTAATCCTCCTTTCTTTTTCGGAAGAGGATATCAAGGAAAAATATTTCAGTTGTGCTTCGATATCTAAATCTTCTGGCTTGGCAGTTACACATTTTCCTTTGCTGTTTGACAGTCTGTTACACAGTTATTCCATTCTGAGTTTGTAATTAGACACCGACCCAAACAGTATGATTATTTGTAATAACATGTAGGGAAGTCTCAAAATAATGGAATCTGGAAAGATCTGTGAGAAAAATTCCCATATATGAGACATTTTCAAACTCAAAATGAAAGGCATCAAGTGGCAACCCTGTAAACAGGAACATACTTAAAAGTGCAGATGGAAAAAATAAGGGAAGGTAGGTCAGGGATGATTCTACTGATGTGGCCAGACAATAACTGATGTGTGTACTAGAGGTTTTGTCATTTCCATGAAGAGCTTTATCCTACAAAGCCAGCAAAAAACAGAGTTGAAAGTGCAAGTAGCGTTGAGTGTTTTGGAGCATGTTTGCATTTCAGAGAGATAAACATAGACAATGTGTGTCTGCAGTCAAGTATGAAACTGCAACAATAAGAAACTTAGAGAGTAGATCTTGTTAAATGCTATTTGTTATCCTCTTTTTAATAAGTCACTTTCCAATATATATGATGCCAAAAATATAGTCGAATTGGTGTTTTTCCCAAATAGCTGACTTGGTGCTGTGTAAATGACATCTTTTTAAGATGATGCCATTAGTCTGGCTGAAGATTTTAAAAACCTTTTCCTCAAAGCTGTTGTTGACTTTTATTTTTAGCTAGGATAGAGAGGATTCATGTGTGTTAATATTTAAACCTTACTCTCCAGTTTGTAAGTGGGCATGAATTCAGACCTGCTACTATTTAGGGATTATTTGTATTCATAACTTATTTTATTTCAAAGCACAGCATCAATCAGGGCATTGTGTTGAGCAGACATAGGTCAGTTTGACTGAAAGTGTCCTGATCTGCACATTCACCACTTGAACTATTTCAGTGGTTCTAATTTTAAGTTTCTCTCTATATGCATTCCAATGATGTTGCTTGTGCTGTCATGTCTTTGGTAGACATTTGCTTAACATGTGTATGCTTTTTCTTTGGGCAGTGGATATTAAGACAGTTTCCTCTCTTTATGCTTGCAGTTGCTTTGAGCTACTTCAATAGTGCAAAATGGCAATAAAATTTTCTGGGACAGATCTTGGGCCCCAGAGTTCCCATAGCACAGGGAAATAATATTGGAAGAGTAGAGTTTGCCCAACAGGAGCAGTGAATTAGAAATGGTCAATAGCATCAGAACACTCACAGAAAATAGCACTGTAGCGCTCCAAAGGCTAACAGCCTTCTAAAAATGTCCCGATATCTGTAGATATGTGCACTGTGTATGTTCAGCCAGAAATATTTATAAATTCTGAAAACGTTATTCACTATGCATAATTCCCATCACCACTCTTTCATTGTAGCACTCATCTAAACTTAATAGGTTTTTTTTCTAATTAAGCTTTTGTTTATTGTCTGCATTTAGGAAGTGGTGAACTTCTGTTTCCATCAGTTCAGAAAAAAAATTCATTCTGAAATTTGGGTATTCTGTCTTTTCTCTGTTCCTCCTCCACATTTCTGATCAATGCCCTTTGTTTCTTCCTGAACTAATTATTTTAATGTTTTACTAATTGTGAGTCTGGATCATTTGATAAGTAGGCTTAAAATTGTTCAAAATCGATCAACATTATGGCTCTGATTAGCACTTTAAAGTTCAGTCATTGATTCTAACTTAAGCCTCTTCAATTACAGTGCCTGTCACTTCAGGTTGCCAGTCAAGTTTGTATCTATTATAAGAAGGTTATGCTAACTTTGAAAGTCTTTTATATAGGCAATTTTTCTGTCCAGACTGATTTTTTCCTCTGTCATGAAGCTGAATTATTATAGGAACCCTCCCTATATGTTCACAGACAAAATATGAAGCCTGTCTTGTCAGTAAATATAGAATTCTTAGGCCTAGTATGTATGGGGTAAAGAAAGTACACTTCTTACTAAATTATTTTAATTACCAGAGCCTTTGAGAGCTACTTGAGACTCTCCTTGTGCTTTCTTCATTTCTGCTCACTCTAAGCTTTCTCCTTTTGTCAAAAGTTAATTCTGTGTTTTCTACAGAAATTTTCTTGAACATCCAGTGAAAACCAGCACATTTTTGATTGCTATAAACACTGTTTTTTAATTAATAGAAAGAGCTACTGAGGGAATTTTTTTATTTCAAGTTAAGCTTGAAAATAGTCTTTAAAGTCTTTTCCTTCCCTTCCATCTCCCATTCAGTAACAGTGCTTACAGTGGATGTATGCATGTATGTGGATGTTTTTGTACATATTATTAAAACTGTTCCTGTTCATAAATGTGCATAGACAGAACAGAGAGTTTTTATGTTTTTTAACTCAGTACAACAATGTTGAAATGCAGCCTACAATTAATAATCAGACTTATTTTTAGGAACTAGGGTCAAGATTGTTCTGGTTGAAACAATATTGATAACAAAACAAAGAGAAATCATAGCACAAAAGTGAAGATGCTGTTCTCTGTGTCCTATCTCTATCTTGACATCCTCTTATCTGTATCCAGCTCCCTACATGCTCACCTAATCTGAAGGAAGATATCTGGTGTTGTAAGGCAATGTGTTTAGCTTTGCCTATGAGAGCAGAGAAGTTTATTAACAGAAAGTGAAGCATAGCTCAAAACAGGGATCAAACAACAATATACAGTAATTTCAAATATTCTGCTGGTCCTGGTGCCCAAAGGCAGCTTGAAAATTAGATTTGCTGCCAATGCAACAGTATAGCCCCACCTCTTTGGTTTTAAAATTCAGTTTGTGCTCTATTCAACACAAGATGAAGATAACTTTTAAGCTCAAAGGCTTTGTTGCTATTTGCATCATCAAGGCTGACTTCCTAAACCACCAGTTCAAAGCAATGATATAAAAGGATTTTTTTTGTCTTATTTTTTAAAATAGGAATTGTGTCCCCATTGTGCATCATCTTGAAAATGACAGTTCTTATTCTTTGAATGCAAAAATTACAAAACTAAGGTACCCGTCTCAAATGATTTCAAAATAAGCATAAATGCACTATCAAGTGGTGTGTCATTAGTATTATCTTTTGAAACACAAGGGAGACTACTAATAAAATAGCAATATGAATGCTTGTAAGTTTCTTCTGAGGTTTGGGGGAGGGGAGGTGGAAGGAAGTTTGGGGGTTTTTTTTTTGTTTTTGGTTGATTTTGTATGAATTTTAGTTAAAGCTCTCAGCTAAGGTTCAGCAAGTTAGAATTTGGTTCCTACATTAACTGCAGACTAGGACATACAACTTTAGACTGCAGTTTCAGTTATTTGATACCTAAATTCCTCCAACTTCAATCAGCAGGCATGGAAATTCATTAAGTTTTTGTGTGCCATATTATCCATTCAGAAAATGGAGACATTAATATTTGCTTCTTCCCAGGTTTTCTGTTTTCTGAAGGTGATATAGCAAAAACAGATGGTGATTTGTTTTGTCCTCCATTTTCAGAGTTTATCTTGAGCCCTGTTATGTATCTCAAAAGAAACACAAGTAAACAATTCACAATGAAAACAGGAGTCAGAATTAGGGAATTTAACATCTGTCATGTAGACTACAGTTGAAATTAAAATACTACAGAAAGTGGATGGTTAAAATTGAGTAGTTATTCCTTATTTAAATATTTAAGTGTGTGACTTTTGTTTTTTCAGCAAAGCAACAGTCTCAGGTTCCTGTATGTAAAGTATAACATTCCTTAGGTACCATGCTACATACACACTCAGTATTGTTTGCTCAGTGTATACACTGCCTTGATTGCTGCATGAAGGCTTTTCCTTTTTCAGAGATCTCAATCAGTTCAGAATCTACTCAACAAATGACAGCCTCCTATTTTCCAGCTGCATGTTACAGAACAGGTAAAAAAGGGCACAGAGCTGAGGTTGCTCCCATCCTTTCTCTGTAGCTCCTGTTTGAACTGAAGGTTGGGACTACTCATCAGGGCTGCAGTGACTCCAGATGGTGTACATTGCACAAGCTCATTTTAGAAGAGCTGGTTCATGTAGTCCTGGCAGTGTAGTCACAACAACAAAGAGCTTAGCCTAGACTAATTGCTCAAACATGCATACAGGTTCCCAGGAGAGCTATGAAGCCTATGCTGAGTGACTCTAACTTCCTCACCCAAACCAGCACATTGAAAAGTAGCTCAGATCTGTGTACACAAGCTGCAGTCCCACCTTTGACAACTGAGTGGATATATACTCTATTGTCTCAACTGTAGGAGTTTGGTAGCCTATAATGTAAAGCAACAGGTCAAACTCAAATTGATAGGCTGACATTTCATAAATCAATAGTATGCCCTCCTGTGGCTACTGCCTTCTGTAACAGTCCTTCTTAAAAAGAAAGGAAAGCAAAACAAACAAAAACATTAGGTGTGCAGGGAATTGAAAAATAGGCATAAAAATGCTCTATGTAAAGAAAGATTGAAAATCCCAGGACCATGCAGTTAGAGAGGAGACAGACTGTCTTCACAGGTGACAGAATCAGTAGTAATGAGTGATATGTAGAACATAAATCAGATGTTATTATTAATCATCTCTCAGGATGATGGTTTATGCTCTTATCACCTCTGAAATAGTTTCAGGTTTGTTTGTCTCCTGGGATCATGTAACAGCGGATGTTATATGACTGTAGTTACAAATTCTTTTTCCAATATGTAGTTTTCAACACTTTGCTTATTTTTATCCACATCTGAAGATACCACATGCTTCAATTTCACAGCAATATACACTGCAGCCAAAATAGCTTTGAACTCAAATATAGCACAGTCTTGACTGGTAAAAACAACCTTCTTAATAATCTCAGGTTGACGTTCCTGAACCTTGCTTTAGATGAACTGATATTTTTGTCAAAAAAGTTTTTGATAATCTAGTTTGTAAACTGTTGTCTTAGATGCTTGTCAGTGTGATGGCCATCTACAAGAAGGGCTGGAAGGAGGATCCAGGGAACTATAGACCTGTCAGTCTGACCTTGGTACCCATAAAAATTATGGGGAGGTTCATCTTGAGTGATCTTACATGGCAAGTGCAGGACAACCAGGATTCAGGAAAGGCAGGTCCTGCTTGACCAACGTGATCTCCTTCTATGACCAGGTGACCTGCCCAGTGGACAAGGGAAAGGCTGTGGACTTTGTTTACTTGGACTTTAGTAAAGCCTTTGACACCACCTCCCACAGCATTCTGCTGGAGAAGCTGGTGGCTCATGGCATAGACAGGGGTACTCTACACTGCGTTAAAAACTGTCTGGCTGGACAGGCCCAGAGAGTTGTAGTAAATGGAGTTAAATCCATTTAGTTGGCGGGTCACCAGTGGTGTTCCCCAGGGCTCAGTTTTGGGGCCGGTCTTGTTCAATATCTTTATCATTGATCCAGATGAGGGGATTGAGTGTTTCCTCAGCAGGTTTGGAGATGACACCAATTTGTGTGGGAGTGACAATCTGCTTGAGGGTAGGGAATCTCTGCAGAGGGACCTGAACAGGTTGAATCAATTGGCTAAGGTGAACTGTATGAGGTTAACAAGGCCAAGTGCTGGGTCCTGCATTTCAGTCACAACAACCCCAAGCAACTCTACAGGCCTGAGGAAGAGTAGCTGAAAAGCTACCCTGTAGAAAAGGACCTGGGGTTGTTGGTTATCACCTGGCTGAATATGAGCCAGGAGTGTGCCAGGTGGCCAAGGAGGCCAATGGCATTCTGGTCTCTATCAGAAATAGTGTGGGCAACAGGAGAAGGGAAATGATGGAGAAACATTTACATCCAGAGGAACAGTCTGAACAGCACTTTAATACACCATAAAATATCAGATGCAAGTCTCAATGTTCATAGTACATAGTCCCTGTGTTTTCTTATTGGCAATTACGTTCATTATTTACAACATAGGTCTTATAGGGAGTTAGACATTTTGCTGCTCCAGAGGGCTTGTTCTCAGCAGGAACAGATATTGGTTGGTTTTTCAGAATTTTGAAGGGCAGTTTGGATTTTGGAGATCCTCAGTTTAAATTTGATGAATAAACAAGATAAATTTTTAATCTAATAAAGTCTTGGTGTAGTGATAGGAATTTTTCAGATTTCACATACTTTTTTTCTGTAGAAGTGTGTTTTACTGGAAAGAACACAAGCTTCAACAACTATCAGCAAGTTTATTACTAAGTTCCTGAGGGCATATAAAGTAAATTACACTGTTATCACAGGGAACTTAAAAACTAATAGCTGAATATGGCTCCTGTATTTGACCTGCCCTTTCTCTTTCAGTCTGATGGTTTGACATATCCATCAAGCAAGATCTGACCTCAGTGCTTTGAAAAGTTTCAATAACTAATAATCTTATTTTCCCACTATTATTTTGTCTCCAATGTCAGCATGCCACAAGATGTACAGCTGAGCAGAACCATATCTCTAGGATTCTCCCTTGTACCCTCTGGTGGAATAGTGATTTATACTTCAGCAAATTTCTAAATTTACATGGTTGTATAATTGTTCCTTTTAGACAGCTTTATGGGTTGCTGATTGATTTAAGTAAGATGTCTTCCAAAGGCTATCAAATAGCACACATAGAGGTTATGTAGAAGAACTGAATTTCCAATGCACTATGATTGAAGGCAGCACAGTTTCATCTCAAGCTACTATCCCGCTATGCAGGACTTGGTTCCTGCCCCCTTGAGTGGCAGTACCTCATTGCAGGTATAATGTCAGGTAACAGTGGCCAAATAAATACTGAACATTGAACTGTTGGCAGCAACTACAAGCTCTCCAATATGTGATTAGGAATAATGCAGAGATCTTAAAATAGCCACAGTGTCTTGTGATTTGTATAAGGCACCTTATGAAAAAAATTGCGGAGGGAGTGGCTGTGACATGGCACAGACTGGGAGCAATGGCTGAACTTAAAGCAGCCTTTAGAGGGGGTAAGGCCCTGTAGGGACCCCTCACAGCCCTCTCCCACCCAGCTCCCTTCCAGTCATCAGGCCCAAGCCCTGAGGCTGCCTCTGGACTCGGCTGATTGGGAACCCACCTCCAGACCCTCTGGCTGAGGGGAACATGATGCTGCAAAGGCCCACGGGCAACACAGCAAATGCTTGATAGGACATGGGTCATTTTTTCTCTTGCTTGTGTTACTCACCAAAGCTGGAGTGCTGCTAGGGATTTGCCATATCAAGTCCTTGGCCTGACTGAGAAAGGCCGTTGCAGTGCAGCCACTGAAACAAAAGCCTTGGTACCTCCATTTCCTGAGGTAGGTAGAAGACCTAGTAGTAGCAGACTCCTGAGGCAGCTTGGAGTCAAACCTGTTTTGGAATAGAAGCTGGTACCAGAATATGTTTTAATCATACTGTATGGGCAGCCTTTGTGACTACTGAGCCTGTGGAACCATCTGGCTTTATCAAATAATGCTGGGATTTTTGTGGTCATTTGCTGGTGCCATAGTGCTACTCTTAAATTTTTCTGACTGCTTTTGATAGGCAAGCCTTGAGTCATTGGCCATTTTTAAAAAATCTTTAATTCTCTCAAGTCTTTGTCTATAAATATATGATTATATTTGATACAGTGTTTTCTGTATAACAGTGATATTCAGTTTTATGTTTACTTTGCATAGAGGATCAGGCACACAGTAAATATCTCTGGTTGATTTTACAAAGTTTTTAAACAGGGTAAGATTGAGATGGCTGAGGTCTGATTCCTACCAGTATGAACTGTAGGAGTCTACCAGAAGAGGTGACTCTGAACTTAGGTGATTAAATGAAGCTATTACTTCAGATTGCAGTATGTATTCATATAGAACAGAGTGATAACATTGATGTTGGAGATAACAGAAAAAGCACTGTTCCCATCTAGTCTGTTAAAAGAATGTATGAAGGCTTTTTTGAAGTGGCCTGACTGGATTGATGAAGCTTTTTCACCTACCTCATGTATAAGAATCAGTGTCTTGCTTACTAAACTTGTTCATCAAGCAGTACATCTAGTAAAGAGGGGTGTTCATTAAAAAGAGCATAGTAACTTAAACTCTAGTAAACTTGACTTCTAAAGGAAGGTAACTGTGCATCCTACCCTCTTGCTGTTTGGGTCTAACAAACAGTTCTATGTTTCTCCACTTTTTATAGAAGATGACAAAAGACAGTAGCTCTTTTCCCATAGGTAAAGTTATCCTTTCTCTATACTTCTGTAGATTTCTATCTAAATATACAATCTTTTAATATCTTTTTTTAAAAAAATTAAATGTCTTGCATGAATATGCATAATTTATTACTATCTGATATAAGTATGTAAAACTGGATAGGTTCATCTATTATGAAAGAAAAGTCCTGGTTTTCTTTATGACCAACATTTCTGACTGATTTTGCTGCTAGAGAAAGATTGTGTCTCAAAGCTATGGGTGGTCATTCTTTCTTCTCTTTGATTTCACTTTATCATGATTTGCTACAATTTTCAGTCAAAGTTTTCTTTTGCAAATAGTTCTCATATGGCATATATGAACCCAGGTGCAGCTTTAACCTAACATTTATTCATTGTCAAAAAGAAGGCAGCAGGTTTGTTCATGGGTATTGGTATAAGGATGCCTACTGCTCATTATTCTACATTTTTACCATACTACTGTGACTTCCCACAGTAGCACAGGTCAAAGAACACTGTGTTGGTGAGACCACAGAGACTTCTGGATTCAGGGCTGCAGAAGGGATCAGAGCAAACAGTAGGTTGTCATAGTCCTGCAGTTCATCTGCTGGATCTGTACATACCTACAACAGCAAAATCTTTGTGGTTCTCAACCTAATAGATATCACACCATCTGTCTCTGGGTGACCACTTCTTCACTGCAATCAAAGTCCCTGAAAGGCTGCTAACAGGAACAGACTGTTAAACTGTCAAGATATATCAAAGATATTTTCCTGCTTGTTTTCTTTGTTCCCTATCTAGAAGAACATATATGACATCTGGCAATATTAAATCAGCAATATTTCTACAGTTGTTACTCCTTTTTTTTTTTTTTCATGTATATGCAAGTATTACAGGATCATAGAATTGTTCTGGTTGGAAAAGACCCTCAAGATCATTGAGTCCAACCAATAAGCCAGAACTGCCAGGTCACCACATCTCTCTAAGTGCACATCTATATGTCCATTAAATACCTCCAGGAATGGTGACTCTACCACTTCCCTTGGCAGCCCGTTTCACTGCTTTATAACACTTTCAGTGAAGAATTTTTTTCCTCATGTCCAATCTAAACCTCCCTTGGTGCAACTGGAAGCTATTTCATCTCATCTTATCTCTTGTTACTTTGGAGAAGAGACCAACACCCACCTCACTACAACATGATTTCAGGTAGTTGTAGAGAGTGATAAGGTCTCCTCCCAGCCTTCTTCTCTCCAGGGTAAACAATCCCAGTTCCCTCAGCTGCTCCTCATAAGACTTGTGCTCTAGATCCTTATCCAGCATCATTGTCCTTCTTTGGATGTGCTCCAGCACCTCAGTGTCCTTCTTGTAGTGAGTGGCCCAGAACTGAACACAGTATTCAAGGTACGGCCTCACCAGTGTGAATAAAGGGAGACAGTCTATGAGTCCTGCTAGCCACACTGTTTCTGATACAAGCCAGGATGCTTTTGGTCTTCTTGGCCACCTGAGAACACTAGTGGCCCATACTCAGCTGTCTGTCAACTAACACCCCCAGGTTCTTTTCCACAAGGAATCTTTCTAGACACTTTTCCTCAAGCCTGTAGCGTTGCATGGGGCTGTTGTGATCAAAGTGCAGGACTCAGCACTTTGCCTTCTTGAACCTCATACCATTGGCCTTGGCCCATTGATCTAGTCTGTCCAGATCCTTCTGTAGAGCCTTACTGATGCTGAAGAAAGTCAGTACTGCAGTTTTCCATTTAAAAGATGGGAGCAGGCAGAGGAAGAAGAGTGAGTTCCCAAAGCTGCACACCAGGGCTCTTCATGGGAACACATGAAGGGCTCAAAGCACTAAGAACTCTGCCAGACAACCCTGTGCTGTGGTCACTTTGTCCTCGCAGACATGAACTCGTTTGCTCTCCTAGGCCCTAGCAACTGTTCCCGTGCTGCTTCTATGCTGCCAAGGGCACACACAGGCACAGGGAGCAAACACAGATTGCTGTGAGTGCCACAGCTGCAGGCTGTGGAGACTGTTCTGCAGAATATCACCTGCCTCATATGCCTGGACACAGTCCAGGACAGAAAGTCCTACAGCACCATGTAAACAGGCATGTAAACACGACTGGTTCCACAGTGGCTGCATCCAGGTAGGAGCCGTTCCCTCACCCCCAAGGCACAGCTGGTGTCTCTGGACTATCCTGATGCAGGCTTGGGAGCCATGCTCTTGACCTCCCTGCTTCCCCTTACAGCCTCCAGTACCAGCTCAGAGCTCAGCACCTCCAGCAAGGCCACATCAGGGTCCTTCCAGCAACTGTGCAGCTCAAGGGCAGCAGTTGCTTCAGCCCCCCTGGGCCCATGTGGGTGCGAGACCACTAGTCAGCGCAAGGATGGTTGCTCTGACATCACAGCTAGTGCAGGAACATCAGGTGTCTCAGAAATTCCACTTGTGTGTGTGACAAACAAATCATTCAACTCCTGGTATTTGTGTAATTGAAGCATTTGCAAGAAATTTTCCCTGACTTGCTAAATTGGCTAATCCCTGGGCAATGCTGTAAGAGTCAATCTGCTGCTGCCAAGAGTCAAATCTTTGCATGGCATCATATGAGATTCTATCCTGTGTGCATATGGGCTATTTGAGATCATTTTTTGGTTGCTTCTTTCTTGAGAGGGAGTAAAACAGAAGAAATATAATGCTTTATTAAAAGCTTGGAGAAAGCAATAACAATGCAACCTGTGAGCATGAGATTCCTCATTTAGTGTCCAAGTGTGCAGAAGCTACGAGTGCAGCACAACCTTGCCCCACTATGCTGAAGGGCTTCTCCTACAGGTTTTTGTATGGCATATTAAGAATTAAGGCAGACCCTTGGGACCACAGAAAAATAGATGGAGGAGAAAGAATACTCTGAATCATTCAGTGAAATTCCTGTCATTGAAGGAACAGCTTCATTCTAAATTTCAAGGTGATTAAGTTTGTGATATGGGAAATATTCACAACATAGCTTCAAGATTTGAGTTAAGGATGTGCTGCACAAGCAGAAAGCCATGCAAGTGGTCACCAAGCACTTCGTTGTGCCTCTCATAGCCTGACAGGGACCTTCCAATGCCAATTCCACTGACTGGTTTTTAGAGCTATTATTAAACCAGATATCTAATAAGAGTCATCTTTTACTATGGAGAAGACTAGTTGGACAATGGCTGATGACCAGGCACCTGCAGACTTTCCTCTCTCAAGAATAACTGGGGAATTATTCACGTATGAAGGAAACTGCCTTTCTCCCTTCTCAATGGAGAAATGACCTAAAGACTTGCCACCGGTAAAATGCATGCAATTAAAACCCCAACCCTGTCCTTCTCCAGGCTCCAAACTCACCAGATCATGAGCCCAGGTTAAATGTTTGGTTATCTTAGGGGACACATCACACACAGAGCTCAGAGGTATTATGATCATCTCCTCCTGCCTCTCCTCACTGGTAATATCACATGCAGTCCTTTAATTTCCTTCTCCTGCTCCTTTCTTGTTGCCTTTGGCCTCACGAGGTATGGGGTACCACAATAAAATGCATGAGGATCTTCTGCTAGCATAAAGCTCTCCATGCTGTGGTTGCAACCCAAACCTCCCTTAAAGGCTTTGATGAGACGATGACATTTTTCAGAGGGAATCTGGTCTTACTGTGAGGAATTTAACACCTTCCCAGGGCTGGAAGCAGCCCAGCTGTGTTGGGGTGCATGCTGCTATGCCACTGGATGCCAGTTAACTGAATGCTCGCTACACAACTTTGGCATCTGATCTTGCATGTTCAAGTAGCAGCATGAACATGAAACATACTAATACATGGTTTCAAGGTCAGGTTGGACACAACTCTGAGAAACCTGATCCAGTTAAAGATGTCCATGCTCACTGCAGGGGGGTTGGACTAAATGACCTTTAAAGGTTCCTTCCAGTCCAAACCATTCTATGATTTAAAGAAGTCGGTTGAATCAGTACAATGAAGCCAATGTGTGCAACAATGAGAGGCTGAGGAACAGCTTGTAACTGATGGAAGGCAAGTCTGTTTTCATGAGCCTGGTGACTATGTACAATATAGGATAAAAGATCTCTTGGTTGCAAACTTCACTGCAAATGGGAGCTTCACTAGAGAGCACTGCTGTGTTCTTGGTCACATCATAACCAAGACTGACGTTAACACTTCTTCCCTCAGATGAAAATGTAAAAACAAAACAAGAAAACAATCAGTATTATTACTTTAAACTGATGTAGGACTACAAACCAAATATAAATCAAAATGATGCTAGAATGCAGGAATTTGTTACCCAACTTCAATTCATCCAGAAGCCCTCGCTTTTAATTTTTACAATAATAGGCATTAATGGCTAACATCTTCAGGTTTCAAGGTCTAAACCAGGTAATTAAAACCACCATCTGAAATAATATAAGCCTGTTACTCTGGAGAATAAAGTACATTAATTTAGCTTCCTACATAAAATTAGTATCTACGTACACTGTAGTCGTCTAAGAGGAATAATTGCATAGTCTGAAGATATTCCTACAGTGATGGAAAGGGCTTCTTCCATTGCAAGATACATTAATGGTATTAGCATATACTGCTATTATTAAGTGGCTGGTGCAGAGGTGTTATGTTAAAAAATTGACAGTAACTTTCAGCAGGTGAAACATAATTTCCATCTTCACCCTTGTGCTGGTTTGAGCTAGAGCAGAATAAATGCTGTTCAGGGATTTTCCTTTTCAGCTTGGTCTCTTCTAAGGCACTGCATTTTGTGAAGTTAACAGCACATTTTCACAGACAGTGTGTGCTCCCAGCAGTGATAACACTCGATGTTTAGAGTTAATACAAAGGATTGGTGTGTGCAGAAAGTCCCTTGCTTATACTTACTCCTGTGCAGACCAAGGTCACTGCTAAATCTTGTGTAGCACATTGGGGGTGCAGTAAATAAGAGGTGATGCCTGTAGGGAGGAATGGACAGGACAGGTGACCCTAAACTGACCGATGAGTTATTCCATCCATATATGTCATATTGATTATAGAGCTGAGGGATCATGAGGATCAAGCCCCTTCTTCAATGGCTGGCATCCGAGGACAACTCTGTCCATTCTGACTTTAATCCCCATCTGTGTGTTCCTGAATCCATCTCCAGAAGCAAGCTCCTGAATTTAGTTCCCATCTGCTGCTGAGTCCAGTCTGAGACTTCGCCAGTGCCTTCTTCACAGCATCAGAGTCTACGAAATACTTTTAGAAAAAAATCTTATTGAGTGTAGCTAAGTGAGAATATATCACAGGGCTTTTTCCTCTTTGCAGTAAAATTTAAATGCCTAATTTTTTCCTGTTACTGGTCAGTCCATGGCATTAGCTTTGTAGTTTTGATTTGAACTGCAAGACAGGGGGTAGCTTCCCAAGAAACTCTGTTTTACCAAACTCTGATTTGTGTTATGGGGTGGTTTTATAGCACATGAACTAAATCCCTTTCATAGCAAGCCAATGTAGATGGTGCTCTGCAGGTTCATGTTTAATGTGCTATAACCTCTTACAGGCAATTCTGTCTATGGGGCCAGATTTCTTTTGACTTCAATCCTTTCCCCTCTGGTAAGGAGGTGTGACAGGGTCAGGCATGGAGAAGCACAGAAGATCCATAGGATCAGGCTAGATCTAGGTGATGGCAAAACACCCAAACCATACATGATGTAAGTGCTAGAACCTTGGTTTCATCCCACTGATGCATCCTTACTGTCCCATCCCATTCAAAGGTGTGAACAGGAGGGAATAGGAGTCTTCAGTGGTTATTTAAGAACATTGTCTCCTCAAAGCAAAAGGTTGAAATGGTGCTTCAGCTCCAGCCTTTGATGTCTGTACATTTTCATTTCTCTGGTTTCAGCTCACTTCATCCCCACTGTCTCTATTTTCTCTCTTGTCTTCGAGCATAGCGTATTACAGATTACCAACACACTGATAGGACAGTGTGACTGAGGATGGGGAGGTACACTGTCTTTCCCTGAGGAAGAGTCCTACAGTGACTTTTTCTAGTCACAGAATCATAGCAACATAGAATGGTTTAGGTTGGAAGGGACTTTTAAAGGTCACCTAGTCCAACCCTCCTGCACTGAGCCGGGACACCTTTAACTACACCAGGTTGCTCAGAGCCCTGTCCAACCTCACCTGGAATATCTCCAGGGATGTGTCTTCTGTCACCTCTCTGGGCAACCTGGGCTAGTATTTCACCACCATCACTGTAAAAAATTTCTTCCTTACATCTAGTCAAAATCTACACTCTCTTAATTTAAAACCATCACCTTTTGTCCTGTCACAACAGGACCTGCTAAAAGACTGTCCTCATCTTTCTGAGAGGCCCCCTTTAACTACTGAAAGACCACAATAAGGTCTCAGTATTTTCTTCTCCTGGATGAACAACCCCAATTCTCTCAGCTTGTCCTCACAGCAGAGGTGCTCCAGACCTCTGATCATTTTTGAGGCCTTCCTTTGGACCTACTCTAACAGGTCCATGTCTCTCCTGTGCTGAGGACCCCAGAGCTGAACATAGGTGAGGTCTCACCAGAGGAGAGCAGAGGGGCAGAATCACCTCCTTCACCCTGCTAGCCACACTGCTTTGGATGCAGCCCAGTATGATTAGCTTCTGGTCTGTGAGTGCATGTTGCAAACTCATGTCCAATTTTTTCACCCACCTTATATCTTTTTTTAGGATTGTGTGGGCAGATATGTTCAGTGAAGTCTGTTTCTCCAATTGAACCACAACAGACTTTTCTTGATTGAAGAACTGTTTATAGAACTTCAGAGGAATATCTAGTTATTAGCCTCTTTGTCCTTTTGATGGTATCTGGGAAGCTATGAATACACCCTGCAATTCTTTTGCCTGATAGAATAGCATCACACTGAATATCTGCTATGAAAACTTGTAAGGTAAGTTCTGTTAGTGTTGATATTGTATCTTGTCAGTAGTACAGTTGACTATGGGAGAAGTAAAGGGTCAGCATCCCGTAGCAGATGAGATGCAATATTGCAGATTAGTCAACACTATGCATGTACGTTGTTTATGTTGAAATGACAGAAAATCCTCCACTCCAGAAGGCAAAATCTGTCCTGAAAAACCACATGATGCATTGTTGCTTATATCTTTGTGTTCCACTCTCACCATCTTGCAGGTTTGAATAGTCAGTGGTGTTTCCTCACTTCCCACCCACCCTTGAAGGCAAGGGGGTTGGACTCAATGATCAGAGGTCCCTTCCAACCCCTAACATTCTGTGATTCTGTGGTATTGGAAATTGTGAGGAAGTTTCATAGTTAACAGCACTCAGGAGCACAGAAGTTCTGTCCTGGTACCTTGATCCAATATTAGGCATCATTAACAACCTGAGTGAGTCACATTGCAAGTATAACAGAATTCTATCCAGCTCTATAACTCACAGTGGACCGAGACATTGATTTTCTGCTGAATATTCAACATAGCTATCAGCTATGACAGAAGTTATTTGCTCAAAACAGAAATGCTTAAGTGTTCTGTCCTTTCTACCCAGCTCAGCCTTGGTGTCAGCAGGAAAATTCTGTTTGTTTTTCTAAACTCTGTCTGTCCTAATCACAAATTGTTTTTCCCAAATATTGGAAGGTGACATAGTGAAGCAAACATCCCAAGACCTGTGGTGCCAGTGTATGCTCTGGATGGGAAAGGAAAGAAGCAGTAAGGAGGAGACCTTTCCAGGGAAATAACATTTTCCAGTCTGAGACATGGGCAGGAAAGTCCTTTAGAAGTTCTCAATGTGCATGGGTAAATGAAGGCCTTTATGCTTCTTTTGGAGCAGACAGACCCTTATGCCAGCTAAGAACAGATATCTTGTGTTGAAATCAGTGTTTTTAAGCATTGTAGAACATCATCCACATACTAAGTGCTTTTGAATACCTTGCATGAGTCAGCCTGCTGGCCTGCTTGTCTGTTCTTTAAGATTTTCTAAAGGGTATTCTAGGGTATTCCACTTGGGTATTCTTTAGACTGAAGAAGTTATTATAACTGCAGAAATTCAGTTGTTGAGGAACGGATAAAACAGCAAGAAACTCTTCTAACCAAAGAGACATGCTTTTGTTTATAATGCCAAGGAGTAATAAAATTGTCTGAAATGAAAGCTTATTTGGCAAGAGGAAGTTATGAGGCTCATTGCCTACACTTCATTAAAGATCAATCATCGAGGCTGTAAGCTCAGGTCATGTAATGTCTCAGAAAGACAGACTACAAGAGGGAAAGAAAGGCCAGTCATATTCATTAGATGTGTATAATTAAAAACGCAAAGTGAATGTATCTATTATAGCTTGCATTACAGCAGAGGACTAATGGCCAAAACCAGACATTAGCTTGAAAGAGTCTAAACTGTTGTAATTTACAGTTTACTTAAACTCCTTTCTGAAGGACTGATCCATTGTTCATTTACAAACCTTTTATTCTAGCTGTGCAGAGGTGACCTTAATTCTGGTCATGGAGCAGCTTTGTTGGCTCTGAGTACCCCATAATGATGCCTGTCTCACAGAAGTCAGAATAGAAATTCTGGATTGTTGCTGTATGTCATGAAACTCCTGCTTTCTGCATTCCAGGCTAGGAAGTTGGAGTTGTGTCAGACAGTCCCAAAGGCTGCTTGTGCTGCCTGGCCCATCCAAAGGACAAAATATTGCTCTTTGTCACTCTTGGGGATAATGAAACAATGAATACTAAATGAAACAATTTTAAATATAAATAGTTTTTAATAGAAAGTGAATCAATTGCCATCTATCAAGAAAGCAGTATTGGGGTGAGGGAGATGGGACCTCTGGATCACATGTAGGATTCAGGGCATTACTAGTATTGCTTTACTTCTGGCTTAAAATTTTACAAAATACTTATTTGTAACAGCAAACAGAATAAAGACCTGAAAGTTTCCAGTGGACGGAAATGAACTTGAGCGAAATATGAAGGACTTAGCAATACATATCCTAGTTTATATAAATATCTATTCAACATAAAAACAACCCTAAACATAGTATAAAATCACTACACCAATTTAGACAGGAATAAAAGTAAACAACTGTGTGAAAAGTGTAAGCAAGATCAAAAAAAGATATAAATAATGAAAAGCATTTAAGCAAAATACTGAATGCTATAAAAAGAAAAATGCATTAACAATGCCAGGAGAACTAAAATTAGAGCTATAGAAACACATATACAAGACATTTTTAGGTAACAAAACATAATGCAGTGAAGAAAGAAATTAAAACATCAGATGAGGGGATTAGAAAAGAAGATGGAGGGAATGATAAAGCAGACAATTACATGGATGCTTCTCCAGTGTATTTACTTAAGAGATCAGGAAAAATATGCCATCTGACACTATTATTGTAAAGAGAATTCTGAATGATTGTGTGACCAGTGAGACGGAATAATTTAGTAATTTAGAACAAATGAAAGCTATTGTCTCCAATATTTGTTTAGGTGCAATTTCTTCTAAGGTTTTATTAAGGAGACTATGGAAGAAATATGCAGGGCAGTGAAAAGCAGCATAGAACAATTGTCAGACTACAGTGGATTAAGAAAACAAGATTACAGTAAAACCAGGACAAATATTGTGAAGTTCATTTGCTGTCCTTATGCAGGTCTTAATAAGGTAGCTCTCTAATCAAATATCACAGTGGAGATTTGTCAGAGCTGGGATGTCTAGTGGATTTGATCAGGGTCTGAACCCATTATTTGCATGCCAAAGGAGGATTCTAATCTCATGTCTATAGTGAAACCTGAAGGTGGTTTCTCTGAAGTTCTACAGAGATTACTCCTTTGATGCAAATAAATACACTTTCAGAGGACAAGAAAGGAGGAGCAATTGAGTTAGCCAATACCTTGGCTTCATGCTGGCACAAATAGAAGTTCAATTTTCCATATAGCTTGGTATGTTTAAAAGATTGATCAGAGCAAGAGTGAAGAGAACAGAAAGGCTTGTTCTTCCAATCAAGAGCATGGAGAAAGTAAGTAAAAGAAAACAAACTGTATCAATTCTCTTGAGTGAGTTGAACTTTCTGTCCCAAGCTGCCATGCACTGATCTTGGAAAATGTTTTGTCTTGCTCTCTATATACAGAACACTTCATGAGGGAAGGTCCACTTTTGCCCTAGGCTGTTCCTGTTCATTGGGTAAATGGAAAACTGCAACTGAACTTCACAACACTAGATTTTAAATCCTGAATATGCAAAGCACTACCCCTGCTTTAAATCATCTGTGTATTTGTCTCCTCTGACAAATGATACAAAACGAGAACATGATCTGGTTTGCTTTTTTGTTTTTTTTCCTCTAGTAGCTTGTTCCTGGTAACTATTAAACAACTATACATGTTGCTGATGTCAGTCTCTAGCTGTCCCTTTCAAAACTCCATAGTCTTCCTGCAGCATTCATGATTGTGACGGGTGTGTACTTTCTAACTGAAGTTTCAGGACAAAAATATTCAAGTATATCACTTTCTCTCACCTTTGTGACCACCTAATGTTTTTATTTTCATGTACATATTTTCTTGCCAATTTGAGGCTGGCACCTTGTGGTTTGTTGTTACACACCCTCACCAGTGAAACAGAAACACCTGTTTTACAGAGCAGTTTGTTCAGCACTGTCCAAAGTAAATGTTTCTGCATATGGTTCTGTTAATTTATTTTTATTTTTACACTTGAAGAGTAATTTAGAAATTATTACACTATTCTGTACAGGTAATTGAGACTACAGTCATAAATCCATTTTCCTCTCTTACTTCCATATGATTTCTTGTTGATTATGCTGAGTAAATGTGTCATTGGAACAATGTGTGGAAACTTTGAGCTCATGCATCACCCATCCCCTTTTTAACAGAAAATATTAGCCTAGGATTGATACTGGATAAAGAAAGAATTTATTCTAAATACCAGATCCCAGGCTGAATTTGCAGGTCAAACAGTTCCATGGACTCATATTTTTAGTTCTAAATGCAGCAGATTTTTTGAAGACTTAAGAGATAATGCATAGTTATGGTCTTTTATGTGGTCATTTTTCACAGGAAAGGCAGAATTTACTATCTTCCATAATAATACTGGAAAGCTATAAATGTTAAAGAAGACCTAAGGCTCTAAATTGCTTAATTTTGTATATGAATTCCTTTTTTCAAGGCCTGATCTCCTGCCAGTTGGTTTTTGTTTGTTTGTATCCTGGGAGTAAAAGAATATTGTGAGGAAGTGGGATATTGCATACATTCATACAATGTCTTTTGTTTGGGGATTGTGACATTTCATTATGGGCTGGCAAGAACTGCAGTAATATGTATTGCAGCTTAGACAGGGTCTCCTTAAGTTCATATAGAAGTGGTAAATATTTTCCAGGCACAATGTCTAAGGTTGTCAGAATTTAACAAATGTTTCCTTGAGCAACAGGCCAAGTGGGATGTTGAAATGTGCCAAGAACCTAACTTTATGTACAGCTCTAAACCTATAGATACAATGGCCATGTATTTTCTCCTGAGGGAAAGCTGTATTATTTTTAGGTGAATGTCTTTTATTATTATAAAACTTTGATTTATGAATTTTAATATTAAATAAAAGAGTGGTTTCAAGTGAATTGATCTTGAAATAAGAAAGTATGTTGTCATTTAACCATATGCTTAATGGTATGCTACTTATAATTGTAATGATTGTTTGCCAAGCATAGTTTCAAATAAAGAAAGAAATGCACAGATGGTTTTCTTATTTTAAGTGCATAAAAATGCATACAGCATGTTTAGAAATGCAAATCCTTTAAATCAACTACTTGACAAATTCAGGCTTTGTTCCAAGTTGTTGTAATAGAGTCTCTTGCATATAAATAAAAGATTGTGTTACAGAAAGAGAGAGAATAAGTCATCTGTGGAACAACAGTCAAGAACTGCAGTTTGAAAGGGGTGAAAACAAGGGGGTTTATAGTATCAAGTAGTTAGAAGGGTTGGAGAAGTAAATTTTCTGCAGTTATTTCTGTGGCTGATAGTACAGTAGCAGCAAGATTATGTTGATGCATTTGCCCCATTATAGTGACTTAGAGGGAATTGACTCCTTTTAATACCTCAGCAGCAGAAGCCAACATTGCATTATTTTGATTTATAGCATTATTAGCACAGTTTATATTTCAGTGCCCCCTCTTAATCCTCCCATTTATAGTGTTATACCAGTTTCTCTTGGATTTCAGCAGTGTCTTCAGAAAGACAGTGATTTTTCAAGGAAATAGGTGTTAAACCAATGTTAACTTTCATTTATGAAGATCAAAACATACAAATCCAAGGGCATATGGATAGATATCCCTGTTATGGAAAGCTTGGCACTTATTGTGGTGCAAATATAATTTTTTTTTTTCTGGGAAATTCAGAAGGGCTGTGCAACTGGATAAGAATCTTAGTAAAGATAAACCTGAAGTGATTCTTTCCCATGATGAAAGGGAGATATGAGGAAACCTATAAGGAAAGACAGTAAAAATTTGAGAAAATAGTAAGGAGAGTTGTTCTTGGCAGAAGGAGCAAACGAGCTAGAAGACAACAAATGTGAAATGGAGAACTTGATGATGTTTTAGATAGGTCTGTCATCACCAAATTGACATTTTTTACTGGCAAAACTCCAGTTTTGTTGTATGGCATCTCTTCTTTCCTATAATTATAGAAGTCTTGGTCCATCTAGGAAAACTAATGGGTAAGTAAGGAAATATTAGTGAAATCAAACTAATATGGAGATTGGCCCAGACATGGTGTGAGAAACTGCAGTGGGTTTTGGGCCAGGGGGATAAGGTTCAGTGTTTCAGGTAGATGAGACACTAGGCATGAAATGTCTGCAGTCATGATATAGAATAATAGATTCTTTGCTATCTCAGTAGCCTGGCTGTGAGGTTGGATTTGAGAAGTTTTTGGCTTAATTTCCCTGTTTTTTCTTTACAGCTGAGTAGCTGGAATATGAAGACAGCTATTCAGGAGATATTAATACATCTCTCAGGTATCACAGGGAGAGTAATGAATTGTCTTTGCTGGTACTGAAAATGCAAAAAGTGGAACAATATCAGAAATACATGCAATGAGGAGAGGCTTACTTCAAAGACTGCTTTGTAATACAAAGCAGATGAAATAGAGATCTATCTAGCTGCAGCTGCCAGTCTTCTAATTGGATCATTTTGATCCTCCTGTTCTAGCCTGTGACCATAAAAATATTAACTGTCACCATTTAGTGCTTTTGCAAGTAATATAGCTTGTACTGTTTGCCTGAACATATGAGATTTAGAGCCTAAAAAACATGCTCGCCGTCTGTTTTGGTGACTCTTTAATAGAAGTTGCTTATATAGCCAGTAACATTAGAAGTTTAATCTCTGACAGGATATTGCTGTATTGCTGCTGTCTGTATTTAATGCTGAAATAAGAGACAAATGATGCAGCATAAAAGTATTATATTACAATGATGTTTAAGAGTAACTATAAAATTGTAGTAACTTTCTTGTGATTCATACGCTCTTCAGATGACAGAATTTGTTTTACGTCCTCTGAAGATGTATTTTATGCAATGTCCAATAGTGCAATGAAGTACTGATTTTGCTAAATCATCTGTAGGTTAGATAGGCTCAGGAAGAGTAAGGACAAGAACAGTAATTTTGTTCTATATTCCTGTTTTGTTTTATCTAGCTGTAATAAATTAATATTGTTACAAATGAAAGTGACATAGAGTCCCGAGTGGTCATATTTTATATCCTCTTTGCTTTCACGGAGTAAGGTTCAGAGGAATAGAAACAGATCAAAATCTTGACAAAATAAGCCTTTGGCTAAAAAAATTGCACATGCCAGTGATGCATGGATTTCTTTACTTCCCACTGTGGGCATGTGTGTTTTTTGCTGGAAGCAATTTTTTGTTCACAACAACGTACACATGTATATGTGCATGCATATGTGAACTTGAGTTTGGAAGTAGACTTCATAGTGATTACTTTTTTATTCCTTCAGGTTTGGGTTTCATCCAAGAAGCAGAAGTATTACCCTGTGAGGCTAGTGATCAAGGACGGGTAACAACAACCTTTTTGAGAATAAAACATTTCTCAAATTGCAGTTCAAAGAACAGCTGTACTAAGGTGGACCAAAAGATCGTGTCTACCAATACCCTGTTTCTAACAGTAGTCATGAGCATGGAAAAGTAGAGGAAAAGTAATATTAGGCTGACATACTTCATTTAATACTCCTCTAGACTTCTGACTTACTTATTTTCTCTATCCTGTTGCTATCAATAATTTTCTTCTGTGAACTTAAGCCTGTGTATACTCTCTAACATCCTGTTCCCTGAAGAATTTCCTTTTTCTGTTGGATTTGAGCCTAGCTACTGTCTTCCTCTCAGTTCTTGGACAAGGCATGAGCTACTGGCCCACTGTGGTTCCTGCCACTTGTGATCACACAAAACTCCATTGTTACTTGTCCAATCTAAAGAGTCTTAATTTACTTTTTCCTCATCCAGAAGTCATTCTGTACCTTGTAGCCCTTCTCTGAACGCTTCCGTCTCTCTGCTCCTGTTATAATAGGACCAGCCTTTAAAGATAGAGTGTTTCATCACTAGCACAGTGTACTCTCTCTTCCTTGTATTTCTTGTACCTTAATATTTTTGTGTGAGAGTGGTTTTCTTCCAGCAAGTTTCCAGTGTGCTTATTTGTTATCAGCTAGACATACCAATTCTGCTTTCTTATTTCTTGGATTTTTAGCATCAGTGTTAAAGTATGCGTTTTGGTTCTCTTGGCATCCTATTTAAATGGCAGTCCAGAATTTCTTATACATCTGTTTCTTATACTTCATGACTTAGAGTATCTGTAAAAGATACGCTCTTTTGTGCATCCTATCTTTTCTGCACTCTTCAGTTTAAACGTTCAAATACAACCTTCTTGTCATTAAAGGTTGACAGTCTTGTTCACTTAAGGTTCAAATTAAATCCATCCTTCCTCTTTGGACTTCTTTTACTTCTGAATCATTCCATCTGAATCACTGATTAGGAAATAATCTCTGATAGGAAATTTTTTTACAAAATTATTTCCCTGAACATATTTATACAAAAATCAGGAGAAAAAGTTTAAAAATGTACCAGTGTACAGACGTTTGATATAACTTTTTAAAATGTTGTTACTAATTTTTAGATATTTTGCAGAATATTTCAGAGTTAAGAAGAAAATTAGCCTATTCGTTATCCAGCTAGTCCGCAAAACAGTTGTGACAGATTTTCAATGAGATCAAGACTGACTGTAATTGCAACTTCAGTTTTCTCAATAAATGTTTGAGAATATGTAAGTGAAAAATTGTGGGGTTTACTGGCATTTTCATTATACAAGGGATAGTCTTGTTCTCATGAAATATCCAAATAATAGATAATAATTCTGACTTTTGAAGAAATACAGATTCTGACTGTAAGAAGAAGCGTTTTAGCTGCATCCAGTCCTAGCAATATTGAAATAGAATTTCAATAGACTGTTTCTGAAAAGTCTTCTTTTTATGGGAGATGCTCATTATGCAGCCAAGCCAGTAGAAAGTCATCTTAGAGACGACTCGCCCACTCTGGCAGTTAGAGTGTAGAAAGTGACATCTAAATGTTGTGCTCACCCTTTTCATGGTAAAAATTGCTTACTTGTTTAATAAATTTTCAAAACTATATGGGGTCTCCATCTGTCAGAAGATAATGATTAGTATTTTGACTTTAAACATTTTAAAAATTGAATTTAAAAATACCAAAACCAGCAAAGATGAAACTGAACCAGGTTTCAACATTTCTATCACATCAACAGAATTGTTTACTTGGATTATTTTCATTGTCAAACCAAGTTAGTGCCAAGAAACTAGTTTTCTGAGGTTATAGATGGTGAAAAGTATTTTCCAGGTTATGATTTACCCACTGAAGGGAGTGAAAAGACTGTTGATGTTGGAAGTATAAAGCCAATAAATGTACATTCATAGTAGGTTTTGTGATTGAGTTTTATGAGATTTTTCTCTAGTGTTGTTGTATGCCCTTTGATCTGTATCTGTACTAGTAATGACAATATTTGGAACAGAAAAAATGACTGGACATGGATACTGTTTGAAGTTAGGAAATATACTTTTGTATGTGAAATGAACACTTCTCAATATGGATATCAACTGCTGAGAGATAAACAAGAAAATCAGTAACAAGGCTTTCTTTTTGCTTTTCAAAGGACTGTTGCAATTAAAAATAAATATTCTTTAAATATATAACTACAATTAAAACAAATAAACTTTTCTTCTCTTAGACTGATTTTATTAATATTTTGTTACCTGAATAACATTCAAATTTATAATGAATGTCTGCTCTTGTCTGGAAAATCTTTCCTTCAGTCTGCTTTAGTGCAGTTGGTTATTCAGGCATCTACAGGATTGTGGGTAAGTAAACAATACATGTTCTCTGCTTGTTTTTTGAAAGAATTGAGATAAAATTACGTGAGTGTGTAAATGAAAATTAACACAATGTATAAGCATTCTTTATGTCACATGGTGATATTTCTAGAAGCTAATTTAAACATGACACTACAGGTGTAATGTAGAGTAGAATATACACTACATCTAAACTCTGAACAAAAAATATGATCTAAACTGATGATACATTATAAAATGTACAGAATTTCTATCCTGTTTGAGTAATTCTGTTGACTGCAACTTCTTATGCTGCTCTTCCCAAGTCTTGCAAGGATTTTTAATTTTTTTTTTCAGAACAGTGAAATCTGATATGTGGAAAATGTGCAGCACAGCCCTACTTTTCAGTACTGCAAAGCAAAGTCACTTATCTGAGAATCTGACATGTTGCTGTATGTGATATATTTTGTTTCTTTCTAATTCTAATTTACTATACTTTGATATCACATGTTCTTTGACAGAATCGAGCTGCATTTCACATTGTTATAGACTTAAACAACTTACAGAAAGGAATCATCAAAAATCTGTGTAGTTTATGTATAATATATTTCTTGCTATATGAGTGGTCATCAAGGTATAAATTGCAATATTCATTTCAAAGACTGTTAGGAATCATAACTGAAAATTACTGTAATTTTGATTATATATTTTCTCTCTGTCTCCTTAAGAAAATAGACAGATTTCCCCCTCACTCATACTTATCACTCATTTCCCTTCTTATTTTCTCTTGGCTTTGGTATAGATTAAGTGTATTCCAGAACATGAGATATTTCAGCTATGATAGTGCTTTTATTATCCAATCCACTTCACATTCTTTCTCTGCAGTAATATTCAAAAAGGGATATAATTTCACAAGGTAAATTAAGAGGTTATTGAGGGTAGATAACATCCTTTTCAAACTGGAGTATCAGCTGCCCCTGGATGATAGATGACTGTGTAGATAAAATACTAATAAAGTACTTATCAAAGAAAATGTGGCAAGTAACTGAGAATTAAAATAATTTTGGCATTTAAATGACATTGATCATCTGTAGTTTTCAAAGTTCAGTGAGCCATACCTGTGTTTTACAGTATAGAAATGGAGTCGGCACAAAGAAATCCCTCACATGAAAATCACAGAAAGATGATGTGGACTGCATTAGCAACAGACTCTCACTTCATCATAGGTGATTTCCCCGTGGTCACTTGAGAAGTCTGGTTCAGATACAGAGACAACCTATTGGTTCCTCACCTGATAATCTTTTTTTGAACCTTCTGAAGAAAGGTAGTGCCTGTGGTTATTTATTTTAAAGTCATGGATATGATATAGACATGATATGGATTTTTTTTTTTATTTTGTTTTTTTTTAGTAGCAAGTGAAGAGATTATTAAAATGTGTTAGTACATGAGGTTCTTAAGAAAGACCAGTAAGTATTTGGAATAGGTATAATGAAAATTATATTGAATGTCAAAAATATTCCTTATGTTCTCTACTCCCTGATGCTTGTCACAGATATCTCCCCAGAAAAAAAGTACTTTTACTGGTCCTTATAATGAACTATCAGTGCCACACAGGTGAAATGTCAGTTTTGATCTGCTAAAAAATGAAAGTGGGAAAGTAAAAAAATCCCACCCTACTAGGAAATGTAGCAAAATGTTTAGGTAATTGACCAAATATTTGCAAAAGAAAAAAAATACTTATTTTCTTCACTGAACTGAGGATCCTCATAGTCTGGTGATGCAATGTTTTCTAAAGGGCAAATTACAGAGGGAAGCCAAAGCTGAACTAGTCTTATACATGAGATTGCTTCTCAGAGCAATAAGCAAAATTAGGTGGCACATGTATGCAGAAAGAAAGAGATTACTCCACTGGGCCTTGTGTTTTACCTTACCACATACTTTAAGTCACCAAGGGGTCTGTTAGTACTACTGATGGTTACTAACAGTGCAAATGAGTTGAAGGGATAAACATAGTGATCTTTGCTGAGTAGGATTCAGGTCTGCTTGCCCCAGATTTTCTTCCCTCGTAATTATTTTGTGTCCATGGTAATCATGTCATGCAGACTATTTGTCCTGGGTTTAGACAGGGATAATTTTCACAAGAAGCTGTGAGGGAACACGGCCAGAATAGCTGACCCTAAATAGCCATGATGGTATTTGATATCATATGGTGGTCTGTCATACTCAGTATAGAAACAGGGGAAGCTGCCTGGGGGTGGAGGAGGGATTGTGGCTCTGAATGTACTGGGCATTGGGTTCCAAGCAGTGAGCAATTGCATTGCACATCACTCATTTAATATATTCTTTTTTTAGTATTAATGTTAATATTATTTTCTTCTCTCCCTGTGTTGCGCTACTATGTTGTCCTTATCTCAACCCACAAGATTTTACCTTTTTCTTCCAGTTCTCCCCATCCCTACAGGGGTTGGGGAGAATGAGCGAACAGACATGTGGTGCTTAATTACCAGCTGGGTCTAAACCATGACACTATTGTTTTACAATTCTACCTCCAAGCATTTGTCTTTATCCTGATAGCAGTAACTAATAATAATTGGCAAGAGATCCTAGACAGAGGATGCTATTTTGTACACCTGGAAAGTATTTCTCTTTCCTGCATTTGTGTGACAGCATGGGTATAAAAAGCACTTCATTATGACTTAGTCACAATATTTTTGATGGTAAACCTTTGGTATTATGTTGCTCTAACAATGCCATCTGTTCTCAAATATCTGATGAGTGTTCATTAAAAGTATGTTTCAATGTAATTCTATTTTCCTATATACTCTTTATCTCAATATATATATCTTCATTTTGTCTCTGGCATTGGAGGTCCTGTCACATTGATGAAAGGAGTGCCAGTGATAGATGATGTGAATGCCACTCAGCAATTATTTGCATCTTTCATCTCTCATTAAATAAAAAGTCTCATAGAAGTATTTGAGTGTAGCTGCAACTGCCACTTGTGATATCTAGCAAAATATGATAAATTGACAGTTTTACCCTAGCCTCCTAACGGTGTGGACTGAATAACTAGAGGAAGGCCTTGTTTTCATATAAATTGCCATCATATTTATGAGGTAAAATGTGTTAATTCTAATCTCTTTCATTGAGATTTAAGCTAAGGGCAGTGTCAGTCTACTACTTAGCTTTTTAATTTAGGAATTTACTGCTTTTGGGCCTAATCTGCTCAACTTCACATCACAGTGGACTAAGTAGGAGCGTGTATGTAGTCACTTACTGTGTCTAGGTACCTGAGGGGTGCAGGATCAATGTTATTTTGCTTACCTTTCCACTAAATATTTTACCTTTGACTGAGATTAATTTCCATTATATGATAAACAGTTGTGACCATTCAGTGGATAATGGGAAATTCTTAGGCATCTGTGGCTCTGATAAGCTCTGCCATGTGCTCTGTACTACAAAGCTTTGCTGACTCTGAATTCTACTGATTTCTCAGATCTTGCACAGAATGCGTTAATAAGGAAAATGTATCCCCCATAGCTTGTAATTTACCCACCACTGCTAACATTTTGAACTGTTGTCTGAATTGCAGAAAACCTGGTAGTTGATTAATAATTAAATATTTTCAGGTGGAATCTTTTTTTCTATGAGGTGTTTAGTCCTTAGAAATGTGTGAATTGCCTATTTCTCAAATATTGGTTGAAAGTGTTTAGAAGAAGTGAAGATAAATATCACAGACATTTGAAACTGCATGGGGAATTGCAGGCAGGGAAAATGAAATTTATAGATTACATACTTGATTGAGATGCTAGAGGCCCTTTTAAAGTCATTATGATGTAACATTCTTCCATTTAGTGTAATTTATATTCTATCTCTTGAATCTGTACAGAGAAATTTATTAAGATACTGTATCTATTCTGAAATAAGTACACATTTGTCTGCAGTAAAATTGCATGTGCCATATAGTAGCCCAGGTACTTAATATAAACAACATAGTCCTTCTGGTTTTGATTAAACACAACTGATTTGCAGTGTTGATATGATAATTACAGACTTTATTTTTAAAAAATTCATAGTTTAGTCATTTAAAAGAAACTTGTTCCTTAAAATGACTCCATCTAGGTCTTTCTGCAAAACAGAAGTGGAGAGGAGTAATTTCATACATGAGTGTAATTGTGATTAGTAGTATAAATTTTAGGACAGAACAGTTACTAATAAACATAAAACCTCATGTTAATTCTTTGAATAGTCTGTGCTAAAATACTAATCTACAGCCCGTTTTAGTCTTAAGGTATCTTAAAAATGCAAACAGTAAGTAATCTCTGGCTAGTCTTGGCTTTGAAGGGACAGAGAGCACATCCAAACATGTACAGGATTCAGAAAGTAAAGTAGGAATACTGTATTCTAACAGTCTATAGTGAAAATATCTTCTAGGGAATACACAGTCAGTGGAGACTCATGATCAATAGTAGAATAACTAATGATGTTGACATTTTACTTTGTCTTAAGGGGCATTTAATAAAATATATGGGAAATTCCTTAAGGAACGTGATACATCAATGAGTTATGTATTCATTACCAGCTAAAGTAGGAAATATGCTATTCATTGAGTCATAAGGGTCATTTCTCTAGACACATTGGAATTCTTGTACTGAAAAATGAAGGCATACATTCAGCAATTGCCTCTTCTTTTTATTTGCAATACTAGTCAAGAATTGCACTACTTGAGATACTCCCTGCTAAGCTTTCAGATTTTCCTTGATGTTTTTATATATATACATCAAAAAGATAATGATCTATCCTTGAATTTAAGCACTGCTAGTCTTGCAATGTATAAAACTATTTAATACGTTTTCTTAGAGCTAAGGATCCTGAAATTACCAGCTCTGCCAATCCTTCCTCATTTTACTATATACAAATAAGATATATTACAAGCAACTTTTTCTGCCTTTACAATGTTGACAGGTGCCAGTAACTGCTATGGTTTGTCTGGAAATGCATGAGTCTCTTGACTAGCAACATATTCCTCTAACAACTCCTTTATTCTTCAAGGTATCAAGGTAATATGCATCATAAATGCTTTTTACTATCCTGATATAACTTCTTTAACAAGTCTATTTCATCTTATCTCATAAACGTACAGACTTTAAAAATAACCTTCAGACAGAACCTCTGTGAAGAGATTCTAAATATATATCACCCCCCTATTAACTTTCTCATCACTTATTTACTGTTTCAGTAATGCCCTTTTACCACACCTGTAGTGAACATAGTCCCTTCTGAAAGTGGTTATCTGTTTATTAGTATCTTGTTACCTTTATTTTCTACTAATACCTTTGTGTTTGTTAAAGTATCTCAGATAGAAAATAAAAGGTTATATCCAGTGTCTGAAATACCTTTATTTACCTTTCTGTAGCCTTAAGTGAACTCTTGCCAGTGAACTGAAAATGGTGTTTGAATTCAGGATATACATCTCTGGGTTCTTGTGTGTACTCTTGTTTGTAATGCCTGCAAAGCTGTGATTTAAACCAATGCTAATTTTGCAAGAACAGAAATCTGAACACCAAGATAATGGAAGGTAACAGGAAAACAAAGAATCCTACCTTTATAAAGTAAAACCAGATCCTAAAATAGTAAAATGATTACTTAATTGGTAAACAATATAAATTGTCACCTTATGGACTTTGCTCCAACACAAACTAATGGTTTGATGGTCCTGCACTGGAGATTTGAAATGTACTTTGAGAGGTCATGTAGTCCTAGAGCAGAATCAACTATACCTCTGTTATTTTGTGAATATAATTTGCTTACCTAACTATCAAAAAGGTGTGCTCTAATGCTTGACTAATTTTACTGTAACAATATGTAACTGGAAGAGGATGCTTCAGTGTAAGTTCTTGTCCTCTATACCCTGAGAACATAAGAAATGTCTCTCACTGCATCAGAGAAATGCTATTGAGGGAGAACACGTCAGCATAGCTTCTTTCCGTACCCTTGTGCTTCACTAGCACCCAGATCTATTAGAGTTTATAGGCCTAATTTTTCAATCCCTTAAAGGATTCAGTCCCTCTGTTATCTGCTTATGAATCCATAAATTTCTCTCATTCTCTTTTTGAAAGTGCAGCTAACATCTCTCTCCTCAGCATTCTGTTGCAGCAAGTTTCAGAAGATGACTGCCTGTTGTGTAAAGTACTTATTTTTATTTGGTTTAAATATCTCCTACTAGTTTAATCATATTTCACTTGTTTCTGCAGACTTTTATGGGAAAGTGTTGAGCATTTGCCTTATGATATGTATTATTACCTTTATGATATGTATAGTAATTTTCAACAGTTTGCTCCCTTTCTTCTCTAGTTGTTTGATTACTTCAGGAGCACAATGACTTATATATAATTTTGTCTTTCAACAATACAGACCCAATACTTTCTCTTTTTCTGATTATTTTTTCTGTTATGTTTTGATTATGTGAACATAACACTTCATACCTGCCCCAAAACAAAGCCTCCTTGCTTGAAGCTATGTCAGTGCTGAGTAAAGCAGAAGGATCCCTCCATGCCTCTTGCTCTGTATCTCTGCCTCAGTCCATTTTCCTGGCTTGCCTGCTGATGTGTGCTCAGTTTGCCTTTTCCAAATCGTTCTCTAAAGACCTACTGTCTTAACCACTTGCTGATCATTTTGCATGTGCAGGTGGTTATACAAACATAGTACCCAAGTTGCCCAAAGGTACTCTGTAAATTCCAGTGTACTTGTGATCTCTCTCAGTTTGCCTTCATATGAAAATTTAAAGTACATAAGCTTTATGTAGGCTACATTCCAACATCCAGGTTGCTGATGAAGTGCAGACCCCTACAGTGTCCCACTTGGTACAGCTTTCCACTTTTACAGTAAACTATTTGCAACTAGTCTTCAGCTGCTTTGTGAAGTTTCATTCCCACATTCTAGAAGTTTCATTAACCAACTTATTTTTCAGGAAGTAATTTTGAGGAAACAACTTTAGTTAAGATTTATAGTTTCTACTTTGTCTGCAAAGCCTGTTACTCTGCAGTCGAAGTAGATATTTTGGCTTGACAGAAATTCTATAATTTCATGTTAGATAGCACACATTTCTTTCTGTTTTCCAAATAGACAGAAATTGCTTCAGAATTTTCCCAGATTTATCAAGTTGGATAAAATCTATTAAATCAAACAATTATGTCTTTATATTTTTAGTTAATTGCCCCAGCATCACAGATGAGAGCAAGTGTAAATTTTCCATCATTGTTGGGAAATTAGTCTTTTTTTTTTTGGATTTGCCTACTGGTCTCAGTATGTTCACATAAAGTGAAGTGTAGGCACATGCAAGAGTGTAGAGTTAGTATTGTTTTCCTGGCAGAAATACAGCCTCGTTCTTCAGTAGAAATTATTCTAAATATATTGCAGTGTCAGTAGATCTGAGTAGCTCAAACTGTAGTTGAGTGTTGTCACAGAGACAAGGGAAGACAACAAAGACCTCATATTCACTGTCAGTGACCAGCAAATTCCCACTTTTTTCCTCTCCTCAGAAGCATGGAGGTGCATATTGAAAAACATCCCTATACCTTTTAGTTATTGCTCCATTTCACAACTACTGGTTTGGCAACAACTTTCCCATAACTGATACAAGACTGAAATGAGGCAATTCTGGAGGTGCTTGTCCTGTCTTTTAAACAGAACAGCAAAATCATTATTTGAATACCAGACTAACACCATTCTCTTTATTTAAACTGCTTGTTTTCCATATTAAGTGGAATGAATCCAAGATAGTAACTGAATAAAAAAGGGAATGACCATGATCTCAAAAATACTAACCAGAAATATCTTAAGATGGAAGGTTCCATCCTATAAAGTGGAAATATATGCATGAATTTTTTATAGTTATATCACTTTTGTTCCAGTTCTCAAAATAAAGCCACTCAGGGCAGTTTTTGAGATTCCTGAGGCAAAAAGAAACAAAATGAGAAGTGGAAAAAATCATGCTGAGCATTATTTGTATGTGTTATATAAAAGAATATATTGTTACTGAGATTTCCTTCTAGCCTGGAGTTGAACGAAAACAAGTAAGCCTCAGATGCCATGATGTACTTCAGTCCTTTTTTTAATTACGTATCATTTTCAGAAAGTGCTTTCAAAACACTAATGTCCATGTTTTGAATAATAAAATCCTGGTTCCTTTTGTAATGCTGAAATAACATTGCCAATGTCATAATTTAGTTGCACAAAAATTATTTGTGGGACCTATCTTTCAGTAGATGTGATAAAGATTTGCTGAAGACAAATTAACAGGTCAATATAATAAATTGGAAACATCCCAGCTCTTCAAGAAGAAAATGGAAATTAATTGTAATAGAAATCAACCTTTGTTTTAATCTGCAGCAGTTTAATGAATTTGTGGTTTTCTGAAAGTTCTGTCTGGAGCTGAGTGTAAAAAAGTGGACAGAAGTGCTGCCATCTCAGTAATTTTATCTCATTTTGAGTGTATGTTTGGAAGGAGGGATATATCCTTTCTGGTTAGGCCAAAAAAATATTGTTTTAAGAGTATGTGGTTGCACAGTAGTTATTTGTGCTTCTCATAGAAAGATGAATTATTGTTGTTGCTTGTGTAAGAGAGTATTGTGATAAGAGGACTTTCATCCCTGTAAATAAAATAGTGAAGATTTCATAAAACCTTACAGAAATAGAATAGAAAAAAAATTCCAAAATATTTCTTTAAATCCCATTGAAAGTACTTTTCCAGTTCTGTAAGGAAGTCTTTTGTTTGTTTATAAATAAGAGATTGAAAATTAATATCATTACCAAAAAAAACCTTCTACGGAACTGAATATTAGTTTGTAAATATATCTCTCTTTCTCTGACATTTCTCCTTTCCTCTTGATAAAGGCTATGTTACATTGGATTTTTTCCAGTGCACTGTGTCTTCTTAGATTTGTCAATCAGCCTCACTAATATTCTTTCAATTCTTTCTGATATTGGTTGTGCCAAGATTTCAGTGCAGGTCAACTGTGTGGCCACAGAGGTTTCTCTCCTGGTGATTTTTAACTGGCATGAGTTTTATTACGGTATGATTTTTAATTCTCTAAAGCCCAAATGTGATTTTGCTCGAATAACTTGTTCTTTCTCTTGGATATTAATTTTCTATTCTTGATGCTATACCTTCTGGGTTGTCTAAGTGATGATCTGGCTGGCATTTTAAGGGATGGCATTTTTCTCTGTGGAACCATAGAATAACTCAGGTTGGAAGGGACTTCAAAGAGTTTCTAGTCCAATTAGTTCAAAGCAGAGCCATCTGTAAGATCAGACCAAGTTGCTCAGTGTTTTACTCTCAGTTCCCTCACTGACATTGTTATTTTAATAGGTTTCTGTACTACTTTATTATTTGTATTTTCCAGGCAATGATAACATAATTGTGGTCTTCCAGAGTTGAATATTCAGTATAATCAGCTATAATGCTCCCATTGTTCACAAAGATTTTAAATAGAAGATTCATTACTGATGGAATGGTAGCTTACATTGCACTGTTCCCCATTTGTTTGATCACATAAGGTACTTCTAAGTGTGAGTAATCCCATCACTTGGATTGCTTTGCCTGTGGTAAGAGGGAAATTGCAAGATGATACAGTGAAGTGGCTGATACTTGAAATGCATGTGACTGTTCAAAAGCACAAAATGAGAATTATGAATCAAAATTAGACATATGAATGGGCACAAAAATTTCCTGGAATAGCCTATCTTATAATACTACACAGCAGAATTTTTTTGCTGTTTTTCACTAAAAAAGTCGTGCATGTTTAATAGTTACAACCATGAGTTAAATTCATCATTGTACTGCCCATAAATTACAGCTGAAGATGTACTGCTCCCAGTAGGAAGGAGAAGGGGGGAAGAAACCTGACTGTCTAACCTGTTGTTGAGTTACTTGCTAGTGACGAGGGTCACATTTTTATAGAAGTGATATGTTTCGATTATAACAAGAGCAGTGGTCCAACGCATGAGTCCAAGAGAAAATCACTGGTGGGGTTTCTCTCCTTTTCAGAAGGCTTTGATTTTATGATAGTAGAGGAAACAAAGAACTATTTTGAAATATTTCAATAAAAACTACCATCCACTCAATTCTATACTATGTAGCTCTGAACAGCTAAAGAAAAAAAAAAAATTTGTGTTTTGCCCTCTTTAGCATGCTTGAAGAAAAAAAAGTGCATTTTGTCTTCTTTAGCTGTTGTGTTTGTTCATTTCTTTATATTTCTATGTTTGAGACTGACTCTTTTATACAGCAAAGTTTTTAATTCTAAGCTATGCTACAAGTGCCTTGAAATGGGTCTTGGTTATGAAACTGCTGAGCAATGTTTGCAGCTTGCCGAAGTGGCACATCTGTCATTATAAAAGCTGTACCATGAAGTGTCAAAAGAAAGCCAATACATAATACACTTTTTAAATTATAAAACTAAGGCAAAGCAAGGGAGAGGACTTTGTAAAGTAAACCTGGCATGCTATAATCCTGTTTGTGCAGTGTTTAATTTTCAGGTGTCTGATCTATGTAACAAACCAGTTAGGAAGTTAATGAGAAAATAATATATTTCTTTATAGCCCTCTACTAACACAAATTACAGTCACTGAAGGAGGCATTAGCTGCTGCCCCTTTTAAAACGTGTGTGGGGGGTTCTATTTATACAGGCCTTCCCTGGATCACTTACAATACTTTATAATTATTGTTTAGTGGCATTGCAGGGAGTAAACCTGTTAGAACTGTAATATGCTCATTCAATCTCTCTCCTCAAGTGGTGTCTCTTGATAACTCATTTCAAAATGTGAACTGACACCTCATCTCTTTGATTCCCCTAATCAAATCCTTTTCTTCTCTCATAGGCTGCTGTTCAGAGGAAATTACATTTTGCTGTAGTTCTGATGTCTTTTGAAGCCATGTAACAGGTGAAGGGGTAGTTCAAGGTACAGAGGCTCAATTTTGCCCTCGTAAAAAGCCAAAGTCAATTTTACTTGTATCAAATTAAGCTCAGTAAAAGTTGCATGAGGGTAAATAGAACTGAAGTTTAGCCAATTTCAATTTTGGTTGCTTAAACATTTAGGTGTTAATAAGAATAGTGATATCTTGTACAAAAGATGAAACTTCTCACTGCATATTCGGAGAAACAAATGAAGCTAGTGAAGCCTCCTTTGGTGAAATTTTATTCTTTACAACCTGATTTTCCATAGTCCTGCTTCTATTCTTACCCACATCTGGCACCCCAACACATGTATCCCAAGTTATCATTCCAACTTGAAAAATATTGACTAAATTTAAGTCTAGTATATGTATATATATTTTTAAATTCAGAGAAATTAACCTTTTATTTTAAGTATGTAAATAGGCAGTCTGCTTCAACCCCCACAGCTGAATTGCCTTGTTTAGGTGTGTAGTCACCGTAGATTTTCAATGATGAAAAGTATATAGTCCTCTTCATATCTGAATTACCTTTGTGGACCTGTTTCCATCTGCGAGAGACAGGGGTCCTGTTTCAGTAACCTTCCGATGCGTACAGTATGATGAATTTGTCATGTTGCAGAACTGAGTGCAGCACTGTAATAACAGAGGAAAGGGAGAAACTTTGTTTTGAAGAAACAAATGTTAACCTGGGAAAAGAAGAATCCAAACTGGTCTAAAACATCTCAGACAGAATTTTCACAAGTGTTGTTTTCATCTCTTTTGTGGCACTTTGAGTATGACTGTGTTTCAAAGATGTTAATGAGGATCAGTGAAGATACTAGATTGTTTACTTCTTGATTACGTTCATAAACCTCTGTGAAAAGCTAGTAAGAAGATGTTGATGTTGGAACAGTTATAACCTCCTTTGTGATGAACTATTTGATACACTAGTGAAAATTAGGTTTATATTCTGCTCCGTTTGAAGCAAGTTTGTTTCTTTACATTTTTTTTTTATTTCAGAGGAAAAAAAATCCAGCTGCAATTGTCTTTTTTTTTGTCTTTTTTTTTTAACCTTAATGTGTAAATGAAGAAACCCAGTTTTCATTACTTCATTTGTTCTTTACAAAGTTGACTCTCATGAGTTTGAAACCAAACAGCTTCTTTAGTGGCTGTGTAACCACTGGGCTGAGTTCAGTGTAAACTAATGCTAATCGTATGTGTGATGCAAAGATTTGGGTTCTTGAATCAGATATCTGGCTGATTTAGCATCCTAAGAAAAGGGTCTTCAGTAGGAAATCTTCAGTAGAGTAAGGCTTGTGGAGGCTGTGCTAATTTGGGTGTATTCCTTGATTCTTCCCCACTGGCAATAAACGTTACTTTAATCCAAGTGAAATGGGGACTATGCAGGAAAGTACTGATCCCACTTTGTGCTAAATTATGTTCTCTTTAAACCGCACAAATGTCAAGGGTGAGTTCTACACAGTGCAAAACCAAATGAATCCCTAGGCTGTTATATTTGGGAAAGAAAAATTGATAGATTCCACTGAGATAGCAAAAGCCTTCCTCAAACTTGAAAGACAGATGCCAGTTACAGCAGTATAATTATTATGCATAATTATTTTAATAGACTAATTACTTCTGTTTCCTTTCAAGACTGCATGTTTTGGTATGGCCCACACATATTTCTGTGGCTTTTGATCTACAATATGGAGCAAGAGTTATTTTCACTTCCATCAGAGAGGTAGGCTAGTTCATCAGTTCTCCTGTGTACAGAATGGGACAGATTGCTACAGACTCTGTGAGTTCTGGACTCTATCTGAAGCAAAAGGCTCCCCTTTTGATGCTTTTATTTTCTGATTTTACAGACAGTTTTCCTGATCAGTTCCCAGAGTGATTTCTTTAAAGGATGTTGGTTCCAAACATAAATAAAGTGTCCTATGCCTCTACATTCCCTCCAGCTCACTAAGAGTTCATAATTCGTTTGGGGCATTTTTTATGGAGCATGGTAGGATGTGAACAGCATGCTATGCTACTTTTTTATACAGTGGAACCACTATTAAGGGATATTAATTTTTTTCCCAATTACAATTTACTGCACTCTTTTGTAGTGAAATGTGAAAATTTTTTTTCCATGGAAGAGAGAAATACACGACTGATGTGAAAAATAGGTGAAACTCAGATGCTGCCAAAATGGCATCACATTAATATCTGCAGAGACAAGGCAAAAAAAAATATTATAGCTGTCTTTTAATTTTCCTTAAAGTTTTCTATAGGTTCTTTTGGCAAATTTCCATGCTAAAACACATAGATTTGGGGTTTGATTAGTCATTCTAAATTTAACAAGAAAATTAAATACATTTAATTTGCACAAGTATAAATTATGCTTCTTCACAAAATACTATCAACTTCAAAGAGAGATTACATAGATAAAGCACAGGTTGCTTATACATTCTATTAGCAGGTCTCAATATTTTTCCTGATGTTGTGATGCAAGGACCGTTGTGAAATTTGTGCTAAACCATTCAGTACTACTAGTTTGATCTAGATAGACATGGTACATACTTATTTTTACTTTAATTTTTTTTTGTTAAACACCACATGTATAATTTGTTTGTTTTGTTTTGTTTTGTTTTGTTTTGTTTTGTTTTGTTTTGTTTTGTTTTGTTTTGTTTTGTTTTGTTTCAAATCATTGCAAGAAAATAAGAAATACTTCATATGGTGTGAAATCACTTGATGCCAAGGGGCAATACCAATTCTGTGTAGAAACAGCTTACATGAAGCTTAATCATCAAAAGTTTTTGAGCTAATGCCAAGAGTTTATAATCAGCTAGTGTAATATACCCAAAGAATGCAACAGTACCTAACCTTTTGGTGTGCTTTCTGGGGTCATAAAGATATTTGAATCATAAAGGTAATGGAATGGGTTAGGCTGAGGTAGTTTTTCAATAATACTTTATTAAAATATTCATTGGTATCTCCATATCTAGTTCATGTAGTTCTAGCTAAATATAGTAAATTGAATTCTGGCTAATTTTTCATTTCTCCTTTCAGAAGACAATAACTGAACCAGAACAATGAAGGTCATAAGACTATGTTTTATGTACTGCATTTATTAGTGTTCTTAGAGGATAGAGCGAGAAAGAAAGGGACTTTCCCAGCTGAAATTCACAGACAATTGAAATTGTGACTTTTCCTCTTTTCTCTTGGTAATCATAGTATCCATGTGGAATGGAGAGCAAAAGTAGGAGTGGATAATTTCCTTATATACTTACAGCTTTTCTACTGTGAGTAGGAAATTCAAACATAAAATCACTGTTGAGAAACTAACTGACTTAGTACAGCAGGAAGACAAGTAAATTAATCTGAGCACTCTCAGTTGCATTTAATAAAGTTTATGCCCCCAAATATGCCTACAGTTCAATATTAAAGAAAATCTACAATTAATACATCAATAACAAAACAAGTAATATAGATAGTCCATTAAAATAAGTTCTGTCAAAGATCATTTCCAAGTCATCTAAGATAATGTATTATCCATTTTTGTAATGATGTGGGAAACAAAGGCTGAAGATCATTATACATATTCTGGCTTTAATTTTTTCACTAGTAATGTTTAAACTATGTTAGAATCTGCTTATGTTCAGTGGGTTTTTTGTTTGGTTTTTTTTTTTTTTCATTAGAATGATCTAATTGAAGGTGAAAGTAAAGCTAGTAAAAATTTTAGAGGAAACTTCTGGAGGAACTGTGAAACATTTAAGAAGGTCAAAAAGACTGAGACAATATCCTACTGGCTCAGAATGATATTGAAATGATCTTTGTGTGCATTCTGTTCTAATCAAATGTAACACAATATCATTATTTATTTTGAAACATCTCATAAACGTTACTATTGGTTTATTGTGTCATTCACACATGCAGATATAGATGAGATTGTCAATACCTGTCATTTTTCTTTAAGATCCTCTTCAGTAGGCAGGGATTATTTTTTCTTAGTTTTAATTCTAGAATTACAGTTTGATAAAAACTTTCCTAGCTTTGGAACATCTCAATATGGAAACACTGCAATAGATATAATATGCCTTTGGGTTTTCAGTTGTAAGTGCAGTAAAGCTTTCTGGTTTCCAGAAAGTGCCAGGAGCAGAGGGAATAAAGGTCAAATCTAGTTTTGATAATCCTCATCATCATTCTTCTATGGCTACAAGGACATATTTATTTATACATGCTGTACTTTTTCCTTTGCTCTATGCCAGTTTTTACTCCTCAAAACAGCCATTTCATTTTCAGAGACATCTTAGAAAATCAAAACTTTTTTATACTTGACCTACAGTGCTTATAAATCAGGATCACCCAGGCAATGAAGAAAAGAGAAATGTATACATTAAAAATAGAACTCTATAAAAATAGAGCTAAGAACATCCCTCGGTACAAGAAGTCCTTCAAATACTGAAAAAATAATGTAGTTATCTATTGGACTCAAAATGCTCAAAACAGAGGGCAGGAATAATTTTACCAATACTGTGGGCCATCAAGATAAGGAAGAACATTAAAAAAAGGACTTGATATTTTCCATCCAGCTGGCCAGTGACACCTCTTATTTGTATCAGAATGGATTGTAAGGCAATAAATCTCACTGGAGAAACTGGTTGCCTGGACAATATTCAAGTCCGGGAAGTCCTGTTTTGTTTCCTGGTTTTGCTCCTGAACAGCATTCCCTGTGCTTGGAACATTAGGCCCTGTTGCTTGTGTTGATGCTTATTGATCCTGTGGCTTTATTTTTGTCCCTGCATAGTAAGTTATAGCATCTACCTTTACAGAATGTGGCACAGAAGTGTTCTTTAACACTCTATAAAACACCTTTTGCCCTTTTCTCTCACCTTGGATAACTGCAGTAGGTGGTTATGGCACTAAGCAACTGTCCTTACAGGAGCATAGCTGTGCCATTAAAGAGACCATGTCTTCTCTACTGAGGTTAGCTGTGCTTTCCTTCTACATGATGTAGTTCTTTCTTGGCTGTGCTGTGGTTGTCAGTACTATGCAATAGGAGCAAGAGCTACTAATTTTCATTCTGCAGCTGCCCAAAAGTGAGAGCTCTTCTTAACTGACCTGTCTATGTTTAACTGGAGAGGAAGTGCCAGAGTCATCTGAGACCTGCCGTTCCCAGCCTCTCAAGGCTTGGCTGCCACTTCCAAACACATAAATGTACAATGTCTTTAGTGTCCCTCCCATTTAGCCTTCTGCCACTAAAAGAATAGCAGCAGGAGCGAGATCAAAGTGCTTTGCATGGACTGGGTAGACCTTTTGTGGAGTGGGCTGACTCTGGCTACAGGCAGTCTGCCCTTCATCGGTACCCATTTACACTTTAATACCCCTTGTATCACTCACTGACCCCAGCACTAATACACCACTTAGTAGATAATCTAGTTTTGAGAAAGCAGTATATCTGTAATAGGCATGTGATGTGAGGGCAAAAGGTCAAATATTTAAGTTTTATGTAGTTGGCAACACAAAATGAGTCAAACTTTAAGGCTCTCATTTAGCAAGACCTCTAGAAATTAAGTTAGGCAGTCAGTCATTCTATTCGAGTAATCAGTGTAAGACTAGTTGCCAGTAATGATAATGTTAGCTGTATGAATTTAAAATGAAGTAGTCATGAGGTTTTTGGTTTTTTTTTTGGGAAGACTTAATGCCTAATAATTCACTTCACTCTCATCAAAAAAATGAGATAATTATCTCTAATTCTCTCCTCTGGGGCTATGATTTTGTTATTGCATAGAGACTATGTATTCTTAAAGCAAGTCATTGTTAAACACTAATCAGATCACATATGACAGTTTCCATGACAGTCTAATCAAACATTAGCTCTTAGGTCAGAAATAATTTAGACTATTTATTTTAATTGCTTGTATGTTAATTAATCAAATGCCTTTCCCAAGGTAGTGATTATTTTAGTCAGTGTTCCTCTCTCATGTACACACACACACACATCCACACAGATTCACTCACTCTTTAACAAAGTTAAACTTCTGTGAATATAATCAGATTTTTCAAAGACCAATTTTCTTCAGCAGTTTTCTTATAACCATTCTATATGATCATATTCTTTTTGCTGAGTGTTTAGTTTTCTATTTCCACAAAATAGGATTTTTTGCTTAAATTATGACTCTCAATTACTTTCTAAGTTATTATATTTTGGAATATACTATATGTCCTGAGATATTTAAATAATTTAAAATATGTGGATTAATTAAATATAAAACAGCTTTAGAGTGCTTAATAATCTTAATATCTACTAATTAATTTATACTCATTCTTTTTGGCTCTCAAATTCACTACTGTAATGATGTTGCTTACTGCAATGATAAGCATGTACCATAAAATGGGGGGACAAGCCATTAGTTAAAGCACATTATATATTCTACTGTTAAGTGATTAATGTATAGCCATATTCTGGATTTAATGCTGTAGTATATCAAATTTATCACTGTTATAGAAACATAGAAACACAGAAATGTCTGGGTTGGAAGGGACCTCTAGAGGTCATCTAGTCCAACCCCCCTGCTGAAAGCAGGGACATCCTCAACTAGAGCAGGTTGCTCAGAACTTTGTCAAGCCTCACCTTGAATGTCTCCAGGGATGGGGCCTCAACAACCTCCCTGGGCAACCTATTCCAGTGCTCCACCACCCTCATAGTAAAGAACTTCCTCCTTATTTCTAATCTAAATCTACTCCTTTCTAATTTAAAACCATTGCACCATGTCCTTTCACCCCAGGCCTTTGTAAACAGGCCCTCTCCAGTCTTTTTGTAGGCTCCTTTCAGGTACTGGAAGGTGGCTATTAGGTGTCCCATGATGCAAATAAAAAAAAAAAATCAAAGTATTTAAATTCCTTTGTTGCTTATAAAGTTGGGAAAAAAGGTTTTATATGAAAATGTTTGAATTCTGTTGACAGCCTGACTAAGGCAAAGTTTTTCATATGGATTATTGATTTTATATCACCTGATAGACTTTCATAGCTAGTTCAGCTGGTCCTGCTGAACTTGCATCATCATGGGGTTTGGCTTCACAGTGCATGAGTTGAAATGATACAGGAAAGCTCATTCCTCTTCTTTTGCTAGCAGCAATTGCAAGAATCTATTTTGTAAGTGGGAGCATTTAGAGACAGCATAATCCTCTTTGAAAAAAAAAAAAAGTGTATTTTTAGAAATTTTGTCTTGGTTTCCTCCCAGACAATATATGATAAAAATCCCTTCACATTTGTCAGAGCACTTCCATTTGAGGTAGTTAACTAAACCTTGAACTTTACATATAGACACATCAGGGCTCCAAATCCTCTGATATTTTTTCCCCAGACTGGGTCCATTACCTGGTATGCAACTGCCAAACACACATACAAGGTATTTTCTTTATTCTCATGAGAGTGCCATCATGGGTGCTGGGTCAAAACTAGCAGAACAACATCCTAAAACACCAGTTATTTATACACCAAGTTTTAATGATATTAATCTTTCTAATACATATGCATTGTTATTCACCTCTAGGATTGGTTCAAATATCCTCACTTGCTATGTAAACCATTACTCATGCTCTGTACAATTCCTTAGCTATTAGTTTCCTTGTTCTTTTGAGAGAGTGGTGTAATTGGAGTAGGTGGTCCATGAGTCAGTAGTTGCAATCTCCCCCTGATGGAATTACCTTTTGAACAGTTTCACTTGGATTTGACAGTCATCAACAGTTCTTCACAGCTAGTTAGCCAACCCACCATTCTTTCTATAGTCTTTGTTCTAAACAGATGTATCCAACTATTAATGACTAGATTCTGTCTCTGTTAGAGAGAAATATGCTGCTAAACATGTTACTAGGTACGGAATTGCAAAAGCCAAACCAGGTTTTTCCCATGCTCACTTTAACTAACTTAAATATACAAAAAACCATAACTTCCAAACTTATAATCTTTTCTGGGGCATTGATATCAATATGTACATTTTTTTTTTCTTGCTGTCGTAGTTTTATGTTTAAGTATTATTGGTTTTATAGTCTGCAGCCAAAATGTTCTTACTCATTCCTGGTTTCTCTTTAAAGAACACAGAGTAAGACATTCTGAAGGCTGTGACCCCATGAGAAGCCCATGCTGGAGTAGGCTTCTGGCAGGGCTTGTGGCCCCATGGAAAGAGAAGAGGTTTTCTGGTAGGACTTGTGACCTTATGGAGGACCCATGCTGGAGCAGTCTGTTCCTGAAGGATTGCACTTCATGAAAGGGACCCATGCTGGAGCAGTCTATGAAGAACTGCAGCCCATGGGAAGGACTAGCTAGCATTGGAGACGATCATAGAGGATTGTCTCCTGCATGATGGACCCCACATAGTACCTTTCATTATGGGCTATACATTTTTTTGCTTTTAAACAAATTTTTCTTAGCACACACATCTTTAATGTATATTACAAGGGTCCCAAGAAACTTAACAACTAGTACTCCTTTGACAAAAACAACACATTCAGCATTATGGTTATGATAGTATACTTTTTCATTAAAGTCTTTTTCTGAGCACCACAAAAATTGCTGGTCACTCTCTTGCTGCATGCTTAAAATATGTAAAGAAGCCACACATTTTGTGGTGCAAGTTCTGCTAGGTAGTTTGCATAGGATAAATCATTACAGGGAATTAGTTTAGCAGAACACTGAATCCTATATTCAGCTTTGTTGTGGATAATGTATTGCCCCTGGCAGCAGTTAGGCTTTTTCTTAGTAGCTCAGTAAGTAACGTCTTCAGAGATCACTCCTCATTTATACATGAAAACATAACAGGTATTGTTTCTGTTTCAAGCATCTCTGCATCCCTAGGCAATGAAATTACTATTTTTTTTTTCCCCCACAATTCTTTTAAAAACAAGATCAATGACCTAAGAGTCCCCTCTGTACTTGTGTAAGTGACTTTATATGTATTCAAGCATGCTTCAGAAAACGTTGATGGATAACTCACTCATTATATTGATTGACAGTAAAACATCAGGAAGAGCATCTATTTGTGACTGCTTTGTCAGGAGAAATACTGTCTGTATGCTGCTGCCTATATGTATCTTGGCATTTTGGCACAATATCTAAACCACTAATGAATGAAATACAATTCAAAAGAACACAGTAGTATTGGTTCTGACCAAATATTTGAAAACAAATAGAGGATTACAGAACCTCAGGTCAAGAAGGGAAGCATTGTCCCAAGTTTTCTTCCTCTCGCTGACTGTCTTCTTGCCCACTCCCCACTCCCCCCCTCACTTTTCTCTGTTATTTCATTTTATTTCAAAACCTCTTGAGAAACCATTCTATCATTTGTTGTTTTTTTTTTTTTCTTTTTAAGTTTGTTAAATATTTATGTATCTAGAAGCTTTTCAGTGCTTCCTTTTTTTCTTAAGTTTTTGGGGGTTTTTGCTTTTTTTTTTTTTTTTTTCTTTGTTTTTCCATCAGGAACTAAAAATCAATCAGGAGCTGTTCTCAGAATCACAGGACTTCAGGTAGGGGTTAAGCAGATCACGTTGTTCAGGATGATTAGTACTGTAGGGAAAACAGTTTGAAAAGCAAGCTTCTCATCACGAGGGCTTGAAAAAAATCACATGGGGAGGTATACAATTAATAAGATAGGATGATTAATCTCTTTACTGGTTTGACAAAATGAGGCAAAGCAGCTTCCGGAAGATTATTTCAATTTCATTAAAATCTAGAGTTACAGAGTTTCACCATTCATTAGGAAAAAACATCATGGCATTATTTATGAAAACTCTGGTAGCAAAATGAAGAACATCCTTTACATTGGGTAACTGAGCAAAACAATTATTGATAATTTAAGTCAAAGCCAAGTAAACTTGCAAAAAATAGTGAACTGCATGGGACTGTAGCATCACAAAAATTAATTTAATTTAGTCAGAGATTTGAAATACGGTGCTCTCTGTAGTAAATCTGCAGGACATCTTGGTGCACAGTCAGTTGACATTATGAACTGTATACTTACATTTCCATTCATGTTAAGAATGATACTTGCCATGAACAACAGAGATCTCATAGGGCTGCATGTCAGCTGGTTTTGAAACATCATTCAATATGAGTAAGTCTCTTTCTCATACAGTATGATGTGATGAATTTGTGGCAGTTCAAGAAAGCAATAGCAGCTGAAACCCTAGAGAATTACAGTGTTGATGTAGATCAATATATGTTACTTGCCTATACTTGTGATCCAACTTTTAGAAGGCTAACCGTGCAGCTTCTGGATGTTTCTACATAAAGTGTGGTTGTTGCTTATTCATAAAAAATAAAAATGCAGAATGTGCGTGAAAAACATGTTTTATTTGTATGCAGCTTTGGGGAAGGAAGTATTCAAAAATAAAAGAGCAAGTCCTCTGCAAATGCAATTTTGTACATAGGATTGTAATTTCAAAGGTTGCCAATGAGAGTAATCAAATCCTTCAGATGAAGGTTGAATTTAATAATAGGCCATAGTTTAAATGATTCTTAATATATTCATTTCCTAAATGGGAAGATGATCTTTTTTTGGAGCCACTTGTGGATTATTTTTGGAACCACTTTTTCTGATTTCATAGTTTCTTTTAAAGCAGCTATGTAAAATTCTGCCATACACATATGCCAAGAGAGAAAACAGTCTGAAAAGGACATCCCAGGTGAGAACTTTGAAAAACAGGAGGAAAAAAGCAAAGGTCTGAGGTAGTAATATAATTACCTGTTAGCTTCCTTGTTTTCTATCTTCCAAAGCATTGTTTGTCAGTGGTTAGTTGTTTATATATGTATGTCTCTCTTTAAAAACAGTACTACAATGATTCTGTCTCTCTGCATTCTTCATAAGCAATGTATGAATGAAATCCAAATTAATGTCAAATAGGAGTTTTAGGTACTCTAAGCCTCTTGTAACTATCTCCAGATCTTTCCCATCCAGATCAGCTAGACTTTCAAAGTGCCCAATGAAGATATTCTATATTTTATTTTTAGTTTCTATTAGATACTCTTGTGGTGGAGATAGAAAAGGACGTGTTGTCTTGGCATTCTGCAGGGCTGTCTTAGCTCAGGCTGGGCATTGAGTTAGGCTCAGCATGATGTATTCAAACCACAGGCTAAGGGGAGTCTAAAAAGCAAGTGTCCATCCCAGTAAACAACGCAAAGCAGAATGGATGGCATATATTCGTGTCCCCCAGTACCAATAAACAGGGTTGAGAGGGTGTGCATATCATCTCAAAATGTCAGCTGACATGGTATACTACTGTTTGGTGGGTTTTATTAACAAGGAAACACATGTGATATGTAGCCCTTCTAGTCTGCTTCTTTGCTCCCGAGGTCAGCTGGGGGGGGGGGGGGGGGGGTGTTTAATTGTTTGGTGTGTTTTTCTTTCAAATATGCGGGAAGGCTCGCGGAGGTTGTTTTTGTTCGTGCCTCGCTGTCTTCCTGTGCGGGGGGGGGGGGGGGGGGGGGGGGGGGGGGGAGGGGGAAGTTTAATTTCTTGTGTGTTATTTCGTTCAAACTATCCAGAAGTGTGCAGGCAGTTATGTTACAGAAAACAAAGTGAAAACTATTAAATACACATTATTTGAGAAGCCACTATTGGCACTTAAAGTTATGAATATGCTGTCTATTTATTGCAACATCATTAGAATTTTGTGACTGCAAAAAGATTGAATGAGAGAGAAAAAAAACCAAACCATAGTTAAAGCTCTTGATGTGGGATAAGTGGACCTAGATCCACTGAGAAACAACCCCTGAAATATGAAGAATTCCCTGTACTTGCTTTATTCAGAAGCATGTACAATTAAACACTTTATGTGCTAAATGCTCAATAGGTCAGTATTCATCTATATTCATCCCTCTAATACTCATTAAGGACAACACAATTAAAACAGAGGAGAAAGTTAAAACATTTAACAAAAGCCATAGATTTGTTCTGTTCACTAAGTTGTGCTTTGAGTAATAGGTCAATTGCTTCTCCAGACAGTAGGTAGGTATAAAGCAAGGGTCAAAGGACAGGATTTAGGCCTGGTTTAGGTCTGGTAGTGAAACATAGGCAGCCATGATTCCTTTTCTCAATTGATGAATTCAGGCTATACACTTGGCTGAAGTGATTTGACATAGCTCTACAGCATAATTCTGTTTAAACTTTATGATGCATTATTTGCAACTAACATTTTCCATACATTTAAGCCTTGCCTGTAAACAGTATGAGGTTTCCATAGCATCTGACAAGCCTTAGAGAGGATTAATTAAAATAAAGTCAAAGCTCTGTGATACATTTTATAGCCTGGGGAAATACAGTTGTGCTGCAAACTCTTGGAAAACACTCTGCTTTCCAGTTATGGTCAAGGCACAAGCTCAAAGCCACAAGTTTGTTTGTTACTCTAAGCTTGGGATTCAAAGCCTGTATCCAAAGACTTTACTGAAGCTACAGAAGACCTTTGAAATATCTGAGCTAGCGCCCCACACTTGATTTTAGATACAGGCCACATACTAAACATACAGCTAAAATGAACATGTAGATATGTGCAAACTTATCTACTTTCAACTAAAACTGAAGCCACAGTATTGTTATAAGACTCAGCAGAATTTCATTGTAAGTTATTAAAATTGTATAAGTTCCATCACTACAAGAACTACTTTGGAGTAACATGCAAATGTTCCCACAGAATTGTTTCATAAATAATTGCTTTTATTTTGGTAACCTTTTACTAGCATTTCTGAAGCAGCAAAATAAAAAAGATAACTTGTATCAATTAATCATACACCAGTCAACTATCACACAATTCAAATATGAAATCCAAACCTCTAACTTTGAGTTTTCTTTAAGTAGCAAATGCAATTGACATTGACAACTGTTCTTCTGTGTATTCTTTAGGTTTCATTAATTTTAATTATGTTTATCATGCTCTACGAGCAGTTTAGATAAATGCTGAGCAGTGAATATAACAGATTATTAATGTTACTGTTGTAATTCAAAGACAGATGGAAATGCGCATACATTTGTTCTTTTAATTTTCATGCTCTATTGTCAAAATGTAGATTATGCTAAGTGTTCTTCTGGGAGTTATTAATTAGTCCAAATTCCATCAGTAATAATGAAGCTAAAAGTCTCTAATTGTATGAATAGTTTGGAATGAGTACATTATACTAAAAATGCAGTGGATTGTAGAGAGTGAAAGGAGGGACTCTGACTGTTGGCTTAGAGTAAAACACAGAGCAACAGAATACCCAATTTCTAATCATGGCTCTTGATGTATAATCACTGTACCATCTTTTGTGAGGGTGGGTGATCTTTTCTTTTTTACTTTTGCCTCTGTCAAATGAGTAAATATGTTGCTTAGAAGGGTATCAAGATGCTTTAATGTTTTCCATTTGACTAAGTATTGAAAGTACTCAGGCATGTAAAAGACAAAATCAACAAAATATACATGAAACGTGAAAAATAAGAAGTGATGGGAAGGTAGATCTCAAGCATTAACTATGTTTTAACCCTTGAAAATACACCAGAAAAAAAAGTGTTATCTTCATTCTGGGATAGAATGCTTAGTTTAAACTGCTTAGTTTAAATTTGTAAACATAGTCCTCACAATGCAAATATATGTTTCAGCAACATAATCTATTTTTAACTGGAAATCCTTTGATTGAGTTATGATTTGTAAGTGTCTGAACACCTGTAACATATATTTTCCATTTAGATACTTAAATACAGATTAATTAGGCTTGATCTTTGCTTTTTAAAAATTAGGCCTTTGTGGGTGAAACTAATGAAAATTTCATCAGTCTCATTGACTTACGGTTTCTATGGGTGTTATCTGATAGTGCCTACCCTATTGTATCTTAACGAATACAATTATTAGCTCTTATTGTAATAGCTATGGAATATGCTATTTCTTACCCTAAATGAAAAATCATATCACATGTAAGTATGACATAAGAAGGGGAATTTTTGCCTATTCAAAATTTTTCAGCCCATCATCTGAATCACCAGACTGGTTTTAATTTAAATGCACCTGCACCCTGTACCACCTACCACTAGAAAAAAATGACTCATAATCAATACATAGGTGACATATAAGATATATGACAGTACTAGAGAGAATTTAAGAAGTGATCACAAAAGGGAAGCAAAATGTTTTCATAGCTAACTCAGAAATTTTTTGCACTGTTACAATTTTACTTGCTTTTTAAGAGAGATTGATTCTGCATTCACAATTTTAAATAGTGAACTAAATTAAAAAGCAAAGAGAGAAACTATTGCAAGATCGTCCAAATATTTTTTACAAAGTCAGGGTATTTCTCTGATCTGGATTGAAACAAATACAATTGTTTTTAGTTTATTTTCTGGAAAACCTGGAGAAACATTACAGAAAGAAATTCTTGTCTCTAGTTTTAGAGAGACTTGTTTTCAAGACTTCTTGGTTACTCAAAGAAATGTCTGTGAAGAGTACTAGATTCAGAACTTATATTTTGGAGAATTGGAAGTGTATTGATAAAATGCTATTTTGCTACTGTTGTTGATTTATGATGTGATATACCATCTTTCTTATGTAATATGCAAAGGAGTAGACCTCACATAACTTTCACTGAATAAGTCATATCCAGATCTAAGAATATGCAAACATTCACAAAAAAGTGGTGAAATTTTTCACTTGATTCGAGTTATTTCTAATAAAACTAAAATTTTATATAAATAATATGATTCTAAATTAAATATTAGCTACATTCATGGGGCTGCATTTTAGTGACAGATGGCACTTCTGAAGCATTTTGCGACTGTACAAGATGAGAGTTACCATGATGTGTCTGAGACCATGATTAAAGCATTATCTGAAGCATGGTTTAAAAAAAGAGTAGTATTCTAGTATATTCATATCAGGCAGAAGAATGACAGGTAAAAGGTATTAGTTCTGACCTTTATAGCATCACTTATGTATGTTTATTCAGTAGCTGTATAATGTCATGGCTACTGTGTTCTCCCACAAAGAACTGACTTGCAAGTCAAACTCACACCAAGCAACTTGATCACCTTTTTGAACAAGCCAAAGAAGGCTTTTATCCCCCTCTAGTTTACGTCTGTAAATGCCTTTACACGTCTGAGAAAGGGTGTATGTGAGAATCCAGGTTAGTTGTTGCTGTACTTCCTGCAACTGCTGCTCAAGATTTCCACTGCAGAAGATGAAAGAACTCAAGTTCAAAGCCATTTGCATCAAAAGGAGATGGTGTGACATCTTTCTCAAATAAGGTTACTAGACAATGATTTTGGAGAGAGAAAGACATTAGTAATTAATGGAACTTCATTTGCTTCTACACAAGTTTGGAACAAAGACATGTTCCTGTTTTTGTTATTGCTGTTGTTTTGGGTTTGAAGTGTGTGTAGTTGGTTTTGGTTTTTTTCTGTTTTTTTTTTTTTTGTTGTTGTTGTTGTTTTGTTTTGTTTTGTTTTGTTTTGTTTTGTTTTGTTTTTGTTGGCTTTTGTGTTTTTGTTTATGGCTTTTTTTGGTCGGGTTTTTTTTTGGGGGGGGGACATGTTTGTTTATTTTATTTTTTCATTTGTTTGGTTTAATTTTTTTTCTTTTCCTTAACAAGGGAAGGTATTAAGAGCCATGTAACATTGTGCACAATGTCCATAATCAAGAGGTAGTCATAGTAACTGCTGTAGTGAATCCCCTCACTACTCCCAGCTTCTGTTCCAAGTGAACTCTCTCTGAGAAAGCAGCCCAGCTTACCAGCTTGTTGCACATTGGCTTACATAGAGGTATATTTATTATACAATTTGAGTATCAGGCATATATATTTTGTTCTTAGCCTATATTCATACTTGTTGAAACTACAAGAAATTTGTATATGCATATTTTGAGCATATATACATTATATATTGAGAAAGTTTGCTGTATGTAGGCCTGGCCTTCTTTTGATTTAAATAGCACTTTGACAACATAGAATTCTTCAATGCAGCAAAAGAATAGAAGAGGGTTCTTTTCCAGGACCAAATTGATCCTGAAAAGGGGAGGAAGTGGTTAAATGAAGCAATCTCCATTTCACTGTGTAGGTCTGTTCCATGTTGAAACTGTTATGCACCTCCTTCTGTGTAAAGCCAGATTTATTTCCAGAAGTCTGTATCTTCTCTTTTACTCTGTTTTCAATTTGTTTGTTTACACTTTGTTGTTGTGGTACCCACTGGATTTCAAGATAAGATTGCTTTTTATCCACAGAGGTGGTCTCCACAGATTAATCCAAACACAAGAACTTTTTGTGAAGCTTCTGAACAATTGAAATCTCAGAGTTTCAGAGGCAGAGTTTGGATGAACACACATCTTCACCTCTGTTGCTGCTGCAACTGTTAAAGTTGCATTAAAAAAAAAAAAAATTCCCATTAGGATTTCAGAAAGAAAAGGCCACAAGCTTCACTTTGAATTGACACTGTAAAGTCTATCTATTGAGAGATGTAGTACAATATGCATTTGCTAGATGTTAATAAGTTGTACCAAGATTTGAATTTGAATGGAAGCTCTGTTCTCTGTAAACAAAGAGAAGCAAAACCACTTTTCCAAATGAACTGCAAGATGTTCACTGTTCTTAAAAAAACATAAAGGGGAGAAAAAAAGAAGACAAAGAAGGAGATGAAAAAAAGACCTACTAATGAAAAGGTTGTTTCAGTAAACATTCTTGCTCACTACTACAACCATGCTACTTATTTCATGAGGAATTTTTTACTTTTAGGTAATGGATTCTGCCCCCCCCCAGCAAAATATACATAAGTATTTAACCATGTGCTAATGAAAATTTACAGACAGCCTTGGTCATAAACCTGATTAGCAATTTCAGCTACCTAAATGATTCTAGTTGCTTGAACCAGGACAGAGGAGGGTGTGCCCACTGATTTTAGAGGGGAATCGTGCCATAATCGGGTTTAAAATGTTCAAATTTACCTTAAAAAACCCTGATTTTTAAAATTTAAAGCTTGTCTTAGCTAGATTTTTTCATGAACTTATGTGGCAAGACAATCAGTTTTAAATGCTTTCATTGTTTCACACCTTCTGCATAGTCAAATCCAAGTATTTTTCCACCTTTTGGTATGCATTTTAAGTTCTTGTAGCTTCTTCTTTCAAAAACAGTGAGCTTTGAAATGACTGCTCATTCTGCCTAACTCAGTTTCCCATAAGATCGCATCACATGTTGTTGATTTTATTACATTTTATTAAAGTTATTGTTAGAAGCCTTACTTAACTTTTTTTACCATCACAGTAAACGAATAGAATGTATTAAAAGTACAAAATCTAGTGATAATGTATTTCAGTTGGGGTTGGTGTATAATCTGTCTATAATTCTATAACAACTACTTATAGATTTATTGTCTCATGAATTCATGATGCCTCAGGTCCCACAAGCTAAGCATCTTGCCTAAGGTCACACCCAAACTCTTTGACAAAACCAGAAATTCTAAGCTTGTATTTAAATTCATGTTGATTTTTCAGAAATAAATTATATCTGGTTTAGGGATGTTAGAGCTTTGATGCATGTACAGATTACTGTGGGTTTGCATATTATTTGGCAAAATAATATGCAAACTCAACAAAACATACCAAAGCACGCATTCTTGCCCAGCAGCATCCTAAAAATCATCTGATGAAGTGCATAGATCTTTCAGTAAAAGGTGAAATTACCTCAATATACCTTGTATTTTCTGTGGAAGCCACAGAGCAAGCCTGTACCCAAAGGACAGACCTCGTGTGTCACTGCTATGAGGTAACTTTCTATTCTGCAGAACCTTCTTTGGGTGTCCAAACATTTAGCAAAATGATATATGCCTGGGTTAGTGTGGGAAGAGCAAACTTCTTGCTCTTATTTGCTTGTTTGGTCTTTGTGTGGCTTTTCAATCTACAGAAACAAAGGATGGAGCAGTTTCTGTCTTTGATACTTTTATTGCAGTCTTACATTCATGGAAGTTTGTCAAGGAGTAAGTTAAAAACACTGTGGACTAATGAGAATATAATGAGATGAATTTGGTCATCCATGTTTGATTTGATCAGAGATATAAATAAATGGAGAGAGGACTAGGTAATAAAAATAAAACAAAATCAAAACAAATAAACAAACAAAAAACTAAAGCACTTGAAGAGAAATAGTTTGGCATCTTTATTCATTAGAAGTTTTGTGGGCAATACTAGTTTCAACTTTATTTTTTTAAACACCAAATATTACAACAACACAACCAAACCAAAAACACACACACACACACAAAAAAACCACCAAAACCAACCAAACAAAACTAAACAAACAAAAAAAACCCAAACAAACAACTATTCCTGTTAGAATTCCCTGTTTATAAGTTTCCTGAAAAGCTAAGGAAATTGGACAATTATGGTGAGTTTTTAAATGTTGAAAATTGGTTGAAAATGATCCATCTGATGAGCTCGGGTAGTAATAAAATCATTAAATAATAGAACAGCACAAGTCAGAAGGGACTGGGAAAGGGAGCCTGGATGAGATTATCTGTCAGATCATCCAATTGAATCTTGAAAATCACCAGTGTTGGGGACTCCACCACATTGCTGGGGATGTTGTTGCAGTGGGTGATTGTTCTCACTGTAAAAAATTTCTTTCTTATATCAAGATGAAACCTCTCCCTGTGGAACTTGTACCTGCTGCCCCTTGTCTTCTCCCTGTGGCTCCCTGTGAAGGAAACAAGAGCCTCCATCCTCTTTGTAGCTGTTATTTAAGTACTGCAATACTGTGATGTTTTCTTAGGCTGTTTGCCTATTTACTACTTATTTTTCAAAACAAATTCCTAGATATGAAGCCAAAATTTTATGTGTTGTTAATAATACCAGTTATTAGTCATTATGTGACTAATTCCCTTTTTTCTGCAGAAACAGAGGGAAGTTTGCTATTAGCATTGAAGTGCATGAGACTGGGCCTATAGCTGCTAAGTCAAGGTGCTTGTTGTGTAGTAGCTTCTTTCCACCACTGCTTGGGTATACAGCGCCTTTAGTTATGATTTTTGTAATGTATTTTCTCCAAAAAAGTTCTAATTTCAGTTGAGTCCTGCTTTGCACAGCTACCAGTATGAAACTAAAATGCTTTCACGTCTCTTCATTGTTGGGGTTAAGTTCATCTTTAAGGTCTTATTGTAAGCTGTTCGTAATTACAGGTTTCCTAATAAGGCCTCAGAGCAACTGAGTTTTGTTTGATAGCAGATTTTGTAACCCAACGTTTGTGCAGGATGTTTTGAGGCATTTAAATCTGTGGCTTCAGTTGAATTATTTCTTGAGATGTGCATGAGTTCCATTAAGGAATTAGAGGAACAACCACAGAGTCAAGATCTGTACAATACCTCAGTCTGGAAGCCAGACTTTCAACAGGCTCAACATTAAAGCCTTCTTCCTTACTATCTAGATTTTCTAGATTAAAGAGGACACCAATTGTATTTTAAGGAAAACTTGACCACAATTCAGTTTAGCAGGAGATTTGTCTTTATAATGAGTCTCAGTAAAATACATTGAAAATATTTTTACTTGGTTAGTTAATTTGTATTAAATTCCTCTATAAACATTTTCAGTCAGAACTAGGCTTCAATATATTGTCATTGGCTACATTAATTCTTACTTAAGTTTTCATACACATGTAACTTGATTGAAATAATCTACATGCTTAGCAGTTTATCTTCTTTTAGGTAATCTAAATTAAGTTTTTGAAGTCTTTCTATATGCAAAGGCTTCAATTTCTCCAGTGATAACTCATGACGTTAATTTTGAATTTCTTTCTATCTGTATGTCTATCTGCTTATTAATGGTAGACAATAAGTTAATCATGAGACAACAATGTACTGTTGTGGCCAAGAAGGCCAATGTTATCCTGGGGTGCATTAAGAAGACTGTGGCCAGTAGGTCAAGGGAATATGCCAATAGGTCATCGTTCCCCTCTTATTCTGCCCTGGTGAGGTGACATCTGGAATACTGTGTTCTGTGCTTCCCAAATCAAGAGAGACAGGGAACTACTGAAGAGAGTCTAGTGGAGAGCAACGAAGATGACTGGGGGACTGGAGCATCTCTTTTATGAGGAAAGGCTGAAAGAGCTGGGACAGTTTAGCCAGGAGAAGAGAAGACTGAGAGGAGACCTTATCAATGTCTATAAATATCTAAAGGGTGGAAGCAAGGGGAATGGAGCCAGACTCCTTTCAGTAGTGCTCAGTGACAGGATAAGGGCAATGGGCACAAGCTGGAACATAGGAGGTTCCATCTAAATATGAGGAAAATCTTTTTTACTGTGAGGGTGATGAAGCACTGGGACAGGCTGCCCAGGGAGGTTGTGGAGTCTCCTTCTCTGAAGATATTCAAAACCTGCCTGGATGCAATCCTGTGTAATGTGCTTTAAGCAAACCTGCTTTGCTGAGTGGGGGGGGTTGGACTAGATGAGCTCTAGAGGTCCCTTCCAACTCCATTGATTCTGCATGATTCTGTGTGAATTGAGTTTTCTTCATTTCAATTAACTTCTCTGACAAATCCTTGTCTGTGTTTAAGACAGTTTCCAATGGCAGAAGCATTTCTTCTATCAGGAATTCGCCATTAACATTAGAGCAGCTCTTTTTTAATATACAAAAGATTACTTCTTAATGTGGAATTAATTTACTGCTGTGGTGCACTAAAAATATATTTAGGTTAGTATGTTAGACATGATCAAATACTATAATAATTGTAATTCTCAAATAATTGTTTTTATGGAAATTAGAAATAAGGTCTTTTTTTTTCATAGACTTGTTTTTAAGTGCTATTTCCAAATGTATCGATTGCTCTTACATTCAGAGCTAATGCCCTAATTGAAAATTCAATGACACAGCTCCTATTAACATAAAAATAGCTTCCTATAGGAATAATATGTCCAGTTCCAGAATATGCAGACCAACAGTACTCTGATGTCTCAGGGTTCTGGAAAAAAACCCCATATGTCTAGATGAAAATCTTGGGTATATTTTCCATTTGACATTGCCCAAGAGACTATACATAAACTCAGAAAAATTCTGAAATACAAAAATCCTAAATATTGAAACAGTGTGTTTATACTAAACAAAATTTGCAATGAGGCATATGTAGATGCAGAACTAATTTTTGCCCACAGTTGATGAGCTCACAGCAATCATTCATAGCTGTGATATGCTCTATCTCTCACAAGTTATACATGAGGTCATCAATAATGACTAGAAATTAATCATGTATTTACAATCACTTCATTCAATATCTTTTGTCTTGTACACACATCTCCTTGAAAACAGGCTTTGTAACAAGGTCAGGACCTTATGAAAGAAATACAGCATTCATGAACAATTAAGTAGATATTTAGACAACTGGTTTTTTTAGGAATAATTCTTGTATATATTTGTTAATATTTGTCTAGTTATGTTCATGTTGGGGCAGCTATACAGAGCACTGATTCTGTAGAAAGTCCTACACTGAATTTGACAAGCTTTTTGATCTGAGCTTAATAGCCATATTTTGGCACTTGGTTGCTTAACTGAATAGTGCAGGTGTAGGATTGCAGACAGCTAAAGAATCCCTTTAGTCTGCCATCAGTGGATTGAAAAGTAACAGGTAAATTCTTTCACACAGACACCATCTGCTCAAATAAAAGAAATTAAAAAGAAAGGTAGACTTTCATGATTTTGCTCTCATCAATCAATCAGTCCTTTTCTTCCCACCTTCCCCAACCCCAAGCTCTCTCTCAGAAAAGTGAGTCACAGGAAAGAAGAGGGTGCCCAGTAGCTAAACGTCTGCTGACTGCAGAGTCAGGTCAGATGGATTACTCTAAGGATGACACAGTACAGAAGAAGTTACTTTTCAGGGAGGGTAGATTTAGATTGTGCAAGGTTTGAAAGTTTGCCTGTCACATTTGTTAGAATTTTTTCTTGCCTCATCTCTGAACTTTTATTCTCTATTCCAAAGGGTTGCATTATAACATTTTCCTTCTTTCAGTATGATTTAAATTCGGTGAGCGTGTACAGCACCAATTTTGTTTCCATACTGCTACAGCAAAAAAAAATGCAACTGAAGAGCTCAGTGTGACTAACAGCTTCTCAGTTGCCTCATTGTATACCATGTCAAAATGGTCTCTCTAGTCTAACAATAAGTACAATAAGTGGACATTAAGGACAAAAGGGTCATCTCTAATCTCTACCTACCTGCTAATAATGAATATATTTTATATGCAGGGTAATGCCAGATTTAAGTTTATTTTGGGTGGGGTTCTGTGGGGAACAAAGGAAGGTTGGCATATACCTAATTCTAAGCAATATAATCAGTATGAAAAATGTCACCTTATTTCCTCTCAGAAGATTTGTCACTATCTTAAAAAAATTTGTACAGGGCCAATGCACTTATTAAAATTCATAAGGTCTTAACTTACCTGTCTATGTCACCAACTGACAGGATGTTTTTTATCTGTTTTCATTTCTACAATCTTATTCTCACATAAAAATGGGTTATTTTTTAATGCGGTAAATAGAGAAATGATGTCAATTTGATTTTTCTGCCCTTTGTTTATCTTATTCTTTGTCAATCACATTATCCATGTTACACATCTAAAGCCCTTTGATTCTCTGCTTTTGTTCCATTTATCATTTTTATTGTATATATTACACACATCTCCCCATCCCACACAGACACATATAAATTCTTGACACATAGCACTGACAAACCACTTAGATTACCACATACAGATAAACAGATGACACTGAATATGTCATAGCTCCTCTATTCAAATAGTTCTTAAGCTTCAATGCCAAGATAAAATAAATGTTGCCTTTTTATTTTCCCCAGTCTCATTATATGTGGGAATGACTTGAAGTATGAAATCTTTTCATTTCTTAGTTATAGAAACTCCTTCTTTCCTCTATAATGACACATTTTGTTGTTGTTTTAAAACTGCTTTTCTGAACTTATTTGAAAGGCATGAAATTGGAAAATATTCAGAAGTTGGAAGTAGTGTTAACTTAACCCCTCCTGGTAATACAAAAGGGTATTACAGAAAGGAAATTATTCTCAGCCATGGCCTAAGTCAATATTGGTAAAGCCAGCTTTCTAAATGTAAGCCTTCCCCAGAGCTTAGTGACTTTGAATTTGGTCTTAAAGTACTAATATCTTCACCTTATTAAAGTTGGTGGAAACTTTGACATTGACTTTAAAGGGAGCATAGTTTAAAAATATTTATTTAGGTTATACTATTTCTGCACACCCCTCCCTCAGTATTAGATACTGTACCTAACGCTAACGGGCATCCTGAAAGGATTGCTAAATGATTAGATACAGGGAAGAATGTCCTTTGAAAGTAGCCTCACATTACTATAGACAAAGCTGTACAAAAATGTGGTGAAATAAGTTTTATACCTCTTGACCTCTAGATAAAATTAGCTGGGATTTGTTTCTAAAATGTTTGCTGAATTCTGGAATATTCTGTTTTATTCTCTTTCTGCTACAGGGGAAGCCTTGCTTCTTTCTCTGACACTGTCACCAGGCTTGTTCCCTGCTGGCCAAATTTCTGTCTCGTTTACCACTGCTGCAGATGTTTTGTTGCCTAGGTAACATATTCCATTCCTTTCCACTTTTGTTCAAAAAAACCCACGAGTCCCTCTTTAGTATATATCTGTGTCCCTGGAGGTGGACTGAGCTTGTTGTCTGTTTGATTAAAGGGACCAGGAGTCAGCTCTGGTCCTGCAGTGAAATTACAGATTTTCCTTTTTTTTTAAAGTAAGCCAACCAAACCCACCAAAATGCTGCTGATTATTAAAGGTTGGTTTATTAGGATATAAACATATTACTGAAACAAAATAATTAATGAAATAAAGAGGCTAAATGAAGCTGTGAAAATAAATCTTACCTAAAACCACAGTGTCTGGGCAGGATGACTTCATTCTCCAGCCTAGCTTTGTAACACAGCATTTTCCCCATTTTCCTTAGTTGAACCAGTCCCTGCTGTCCCCAAAAGGGTCCACTGCAGAAAATCCCCTTTCTACACCTACTTCAGAAAGTGTACACAAATAAATGTCATGGTCTGGTTTTGTTGATCCTGTGCTGCAAAACCTGTGCAATGGACTCTTGCTTTATACTCTGAATTCTGAAGGCTTGAAAAGGTTACCTGCATTCTTGATAGTAGATACAGATACCCTTGAATTGCTAGATGGGGATTGCAGCTCATCTGTTCTGTGATATATGCAGTAGCATTTTCCTCAGAGCTCCTGGCAGTAAATTATGAAATGCTGAGAAAATAGATAAAAAATTCTGGTCTAAGCAGAGATACTATTCCTACACTGCATTGTTTTAGGATTTAGTAAGAAAATAATGGGGAGAAATGTCTCTTCTATTCAGGTTTATTTCCCACTTTTTCTGTGCACGCTGAAATAAAAGATAGCACAAATGTTTTCAATAACAGAGTAAACTTGAGAAGCTGTTTTCCTATGCTGGATGAATGTTTGAGATAGAAAAGCAAGATCCTAGTCACAAGAGAGGGAAAAAGAAGAAAAAAAACCAAAAAAAACCCCCCAAAAAACAAAACCTAAGAAAACAGAATTCAAATCAAAGCTGAAAGAAAAGTAAATAATGATGCGAATATACAACCAAGTTTCAAGACATTTTGTGAAGACAATTTCCTTATAGGTCTTAAAAAAAGTAAAAGAACAAAAAACACTGAATGAAATATCTTTCTGACCCTCCATGCTCATATTATTAATATTCAAAACAGGTAATTTAACAATCACAGGAACTTTTTTACTCAAAAAATTTCAAAATCAGAAATGTAATGTAACCTTAGCTTTTTCTTTTAATATAGCCCTTTTTCTAATTTGAGTTGTTAGAAACATTTGCTTCCAAATCTTATGTTGCATTGTGACAGAGGGAACATCTAATGTGTCTGCTCTCAAACTCTATCTTCTGTTCCTGCTTTAGATCCCAGCTGCACAAAGCCCAGGCACATTTGAGATTTTGGAAATAACTTTAAAAATTTGATAGAAGTACTATTAAGGACTTGGGTATGCCCTTGTAATGTAGATGGGCACTCTTCTTTTTTTCTTTTTCTTTTTCCTGTCATGCAAGAGAATATCTTTATTCTAGTATTTCTCTTAGATGGTAGCTGTATCTTACATTGAAGATTTTGCTACTGTGATATCAAGATTACAGAAAAGTTTGGAAATTTTTTACCTTAAAACATTACTTTCCTTTCCTAGGCTCTATATACTGGACTTACATCTTGCCTTAGCATTGTAATAATTATTTGTGTACATAGGATGCCTAAACAAAATGTTCCAATACTCCTTTATTGAAAACAAATAGATAGTGCTACAAACTCATTGGTCACCAACAACTGCAATAATGAATTAAACCTGCACAAATGAGAACAGTGAAACTGCAGTCACATTCTAGTTTCCTGTCACTGAAGATTTACTTTAACCATTGAAAAAATAATTAAAATAACAGTTTTAGACTAATGAAAAATACTGTGACATGTTGTCCATATTATTGTTATTAACCTTTAAGTAATTCTTTTTTATTTTAGTACATATTGCACATCACATATTTTACCACGACATAATAATTTCATATTAATTGAGTATAATCTGTAAGTTGAAAAGCCAGCTCTCTTTATAACAGAAAGCCTTTGGAATTTTATATGAGAACAGTAAAAAATTAGTATTGCTTTATGAGGCTAATAAAGCAAAGCAAGAAAACTATACTATTTTAATTTAAATTCCTTTGCTTGCCTCTCAGTGTGTGTACTGCTGATGGTAGTTGTATAAATTAAATAAAAGCTAGGTTAAAAAGGTAAAATTTTGACATGAATTCTGATTAGGTTGACTTTAGGGTTCTCTGTTTCTTACTGCTCTTCCTGAGGTACCATGAAGGAGCTTGATTTTCAGACACACTCAGCACATCATGAAGTCAAAATCTTTTATCACAGCTTGACTTCCTGATAATGAGGCACACAAAGTCCATAATTTTGAAACTGTTGGCCACTATGTCAGAATTTACCTCCTGTTTGAGATCTGAGGATCTCCATTCAGACTCATTACCAGGAACTGATGCAGTTCAGCTAAACTGCTTGTCAGACACCTGATGATAGGAATTTCTGTAATTTATACCTACAGAGATATTACCAATCTATTTCACCTGGCTAGAGCACATGTTATTTTTCTACAGAAAATTATGTTCAATTTCTGTCAAAAGCATGAAATGTTTTTTTGTTTTTGTTTTGGTTTTGGTTTTTCTTTTGTCTTGACTAATTGACCCCACAGGCTATCTTTTGTCACCTGCTCCAGCAGGCTGTGGAGAAAGGAGGGCATCACGTTTGGCCGGGCTATAGGATGAGGAGGACACCCGCCTCCAGCCTTACTTTTTCACTGCAGTGGGGGTATGGCCAACAAGTAGATAATGTTACTTACTCCAGATAGAAGGAAAGAGAGAGATACTGACTGGGTACGTATAGACAGACATTCGTCATCACCTTCCTTGCCCTTTGGCATGTTAGATATTATGCTTTCTTAAAGCCAACATACGTCTATCTAATACATGTAGGACCTATTCCCACATGAGCTCTATAGGCACTTCTGTCAGTGGCAGTAGAAAAAAAGGTGTTATTTACTGACCTTTCTCTGGACTTGCTCACTGCAGGTTGTGCCAAGCCTGACAGTGCTTCTCAGTGAAATGCTGTGGCAAATGCTGTACTCCTCGGCCCAGAACTGTTGTTAAGAGGAATTAGTCTGTCAGCATGGTTCAGCTCTTACAGATTGCTAATGGATTTTGTGCATGTGTTATCTCAAGCTCCAGTACTGCTGGTTTTGTGTGAATGTACTTCTGGAAAATTATATTGTTAGAACTAATAGTTCTATGTCATGTACGACTGGGAAGAAAATTTGTTTCTGATTTCCTTTGGGTTTTTCCTTTTATTCCAGGTGGCACAATGTCCCAGATCCTGATTTTCCTAATCCTTTTTGTTCTTTAGTTCTTTCTTTGCATGTAAGGGCAATATTTATTTAATGTTTTTCAGCCATGAAGCTCTGTCCTAGGTAGTCCAAAGGTACACTGAACCCTGCACCCTATGGTAGCAGACAATAGAGGATATTTAGAGAATAGGGCATGCCTAGATCATTCCCCATTACTTCTCAGTTTTCAGTTTATATTCTAAAAAGAGAACACAGGTGATGACTGGGAGAATGATTCATCACCATTAGTTTTACACAGGCAATGACAAAATGAGGAATAAGCAGATGGACAACCTCATCCAGACATCCAAACAAATAACTGAAACCATTTCTCTTAGGCAAGGTCTAACAAGCAGTAAAATATCACTATCAGAGAATATCTGTCATTGCTAAAAAAAATATGTATTTTCATGTGCCTGAAGTCACTTGCAGAGTTAGACTTGGACTAGATTCAGGATTGATCCTGTATTCTAACTTGGAGCCATAACATCTACTTAAAGAGACAGAAACTATAGAGTTAGTTCCTAAACTGGGAACTACGCAGTGCTTGTGTAATCACTAGGTACAGGTCTGTGGCAAGCAGATCTAGTCACATTCATAGCATAACAGGAGCTTTAAATATGGAAAACAAAGGCAGAACAAACTCTGGGCTACTGTGCATTGGAGTTTTCTGGGCAATCCAAATGGGGATTAGGTCTAAGATTTTATTAAAATGGCAATACTCTTATAGGTATTAAATTATTAATCTCTATACTATTTATGGTAATATTTTAATCATAATTAAGCTATTTAGTATTAATGAGGATGTACTATGTGGTACAAAAGTCCAATTAATTTTGTGGTTAAAAAGCCATTCAATTTTTATGTTGCAGCATCATGACAAGAACATTATAGTGTCACAAGAGCAATAGACACAGACTCACTGTGTCTATCACAGAATTCTATTTCAGCACGTCACAATAAGGGAAAAAAATCTCCCCTATTCAAAACTTTCAGCCTCAGATGATGTCAGACCCAACATCACCAGTAGAGTTCTGTAAATTTTTACCAGACACTTGCCAGTAATGAAATTCTAAAAACATTATGTTTCTGGGGTTTTTTAATTTTTATTTTTCTACTGCTCTACCCTTTTTGACCTCTATCTTACCTCTTCTCTCAGGGGACCTTCAACCTGTGAAAGCAATAGCCACATTTTCTTAATAATAATGTTTCATGTTACCCTACCAAGCATGTGTTACCCAGTAGAACCAGGTGCTATAGTTGACCATTGAAGCTTTTCTTTCTTAATTTTTTTTTCCATTTTTTTTTCTTTTTTCTTTTTTTTGAGTAGAAGTCCCCTACTGCTGAGAATGGAGACTTTTACTGAAAAATTGATTGCTTTGCTTGCATCTTCATTTGACTCAGAGCTGCACACCTTACAGTTATTACATTCCAGTGAAAAGGAGTTGTGATTTATTTTTTACCTATTTTTTTTAGCAAGTAACCTGTGCTTTGATAGACATATAAAAATGAAGAATACATTCATTGCGACTCATTTCCAAAAATAATTGATAGGCATGTGTGGCTACATAATAAGCCCAATATTGAAGAAAGTAATGTATTTTGCATTTCTAACATAGCACAATAAGGAAGTATTGGCAATGTTGTTTTAGAGGAGCAAGGCCTGAGATCTTTTCACTCTGATGTCCATTATTCATGTTCTCTCTGAAACTCCTAAGTTCTCTGCTTAGTGGGTCCTCTTTGTTCTTGTCATGTCATGAAGTTTTCAATCACTATCAATTTACATTCCCATTTATAACTTAAACTAGCAACAATATCCAGTGACATGAAATTTTCCTGAATTGCTTCAGTAAACCTAAAACATATGTGAACTACCTTCCAACTCTATTGTTTCATAAGACTGGTTATTTCTCCAAAGGCCACAGCAGTAGACATCTTATTCATCAAGCTTTTGTTAAGTAAGGTCATTCCAATTATTTTTCATTTGCTTTCACCAAAAGTTAATTATTGTGTTTTGGAACTTAAATTTATTAAATCCCCAGCTCAGGCAAGCTCTGTTCAAGATCAGTACAGCTGCATAAATGCTTTTCTTGTTGCTTAGGTTAGTCAAAATAGAGGGGAGGTTTTGTTTTAGTTTTGTGTAAAACTACTCATTTTTGGTACACAATGCTACCAATACAGACAAAATGTATTTGTATTTGTTATAAAATATGCCTGTAACAACTTTTAGCATATTATTTTTTCCATCTCTAATACTAAATGAAAAACACATTTAAGACTCTCAATTTAGTGTCTCACAAGTCTAATATAGTTTCTCTATGTCTATTTCAGTACCAACGTTATAAATAATCTTTTTTAAAGTCTATACACAATCTTATATATACTTACATTAATATGTGAGTTGTCTGGTGAATGCTAAAGCAGTTTGGAGGTTTTTAAAACAAGCATAGACATACAGCTGCAACAACACTGCGTTACTTATCTGCATTTTATACTAGGAGCTTCAATACCCACAGAAATTTATGTTCCAAGTCTAAGACTAGCTTTATGTACTGAAAGTTGAAAGAGATTAAGATAAAAGTGTGACAGGAATTACTACTTTATTTCAAGAACAAGTCTATTAAGAACAATATCTATTAAAAGCACTAAAATGTTGTGGGTTATTGAAATAAATATTTGTATAGTTTTGCTTCAAAAGAAAAAAAAAAAAAAGAGGCAAAAACTCAAAGGCTTAGCTGGATTTCTAACCTTGGCAAAAAATATTTTCTTCCTATGCTGAAGATTGAACACACTGATTTTCTGTCTATGTCCTATGAGCTTAACCTCGCTAATTTATTAAAAAACTACTGAGCAACCTGCTCCCATTGAAGATGTCCCTGTTCACTGCAGGGGGGATGACCTTTAAAGGTCCCTTCCAACCAAAACCATTCTATGACTCTAAGATCAAGCAGACTTACCTGGAAGTGGTACACATTTGTTGTGTTAAATAAACCAAACCACACTGCTTGAATGGCAATATTGCATTAGTACAGCAAGGAAGAGGTGGTCTCAGATGTGACTGCATGATAAATGTAAGTACCTTTTAATTTTTTTTCCTTTTCCTTTATATTTTTATTTTATTTTTTAAATTGTTTTATTGCTAGGGTGTTTAGGCAGGACTTGGAGAAACCAGCCCCTTTCTATCCCACACAATCACTTCAGAGATCTCCAGGATCTGTGTGAGCACTGGCTAGTTTTCCTGCTTGTGTTGCTCTTGCTGGAAGGGGGTTCAGCAACACCACCAGAAAATGGACAAGTCATCAGCCAGCCCTGATTTGCCCAAAGTGATGTATTGAGAGGAGATTCAGTGAGCTACAAAAGGTCACTTAGGATTTTCTTCTGGGATACTCTTACTCCAGTGGAATTTCCATGAAGCACTGAATGTTCTCTGTACCCTAAGTGCAGTGTTTCTAAACCATAACCACCTTTCTTGGCTCCAAAAGTCTACAGACTATTTTTACAGAGCTTGGGCAGGCAAGTACATTTATAGCTCTTTGTTGGTGTACATAAGACTGCCCTGAGCTACTCAGATAGCTGGCAGAATGACACATCAATTTTTGCCTCTCAAGCTATGACTCTTACATATAACAACAATCTTCTTACGTTTGCAAAGCATGAGGAATTAACTGAATGAAAAGGTTGATCAAAATAACAAAGGAACCATTTTTTTTCTACTTAATCATGAAGGAATTCACATTATTTCAGCAGCATCAGGAAATATCCTCAGTAAAGCTTGACTGTCAAGATTGTGTATCCTCACAAAGTAATTCAGAGCAAGTTATCTCCTCTTTTGAGAGATAAATGATGAGGAGAAAATGTGATTTCTTTCCTTATTTCATTTTGCTGGTTATGGTCATATAGCAGTTATGATTACAGATCATAACTTTGTAGCCTGCATGTATTAGGAGGGAAAATGTTACAAAGTGTATCCACTTGGTATATTTCTTTCTATAGCCAAAATATTGTATATGGGGCATGCTGCTGATATCACAAGCTCGAAAATCAGCACAGATGTGCCAAGATAGCTAAACAAATCCTTTAATATACTCTTTCTGTCAATAGAGTAATTTCTTGAACTGGTGACTGCACATGGGAATCTAGAAAAAAAGATACTCCCTTCCTCATTCTACTGGACAGAGTATTTAACTCTGGTGTAATTAATTACCTACACAGTAAATGAAGAAAACAGTTGGCTCAGAGATGACTCATCCATAAGAGAGATGGCTACATGCAGGTGATATATACCCTGCTCAAAGACCTGTTTTGGGTCATGGGGGCTTCTGGGTTGCTCCAAAAGCAATGCAATTTTTGGTTGTTACCAACCAAGTGACTCTAGGCTGCAATACTTTATTATTTTCCTGCTGAGCAATCAGTCTTATTCCCCAAAGCAATTGAAGCACACCCAGCCAAAACAATTTCCCATTAAGTAAAAAATGTGTAACAACAATTTAAAAAGAAGAACCTCACTACAGGTTTGGTTTTAGACCTCCTGCACTTCTGCTCCAAGGTCTTTTCCTGTTAATATAATTCTTTTGCCATTTAGGAGAGAGGAGAGAGTCATTTTTGAGGCATCACATTTTCTAATAAGTTATCTCTGCAATTGATTATTTTCTCCCTAAACCAAAAAAAAAAAAAAAAAAAAGATGCCATCTTGGGATAATAAAAAAAGCCATTTTCAGAAATATAATCTAGTAAATTACAACCCATACTGGATCTGGGTACTGGTGTTTATTTAAGAACTAGCATGATTAGATCTTTTACTCTGCTTAATCATCCCACACACTCATGTTCCCCTGGGCTATATTGCCAGGTCTTGAGTTGCCTTCCCTGCAGGGAGGGTCCTTCAGGATTGTCAGGCAGAAAGTCATACCAGTTCATTCTGTGTCTCTGCTCACACTCGCCCCCCGCCTCGGTGTTAGTGGCCGGGGACCCGAGTGTTCATTAGCATTCATTTCTACCCAATAGCTTGATATCCAGGATCTTCCTGCTCTTCTGGAGTCTTTCCTGCAGGTAAGGTCTGCATCTTTCTATGACTCCTTCCTCTTTTTAGGACCCCATCTTTTTCACACTGGTTCTTCTTTGCAGAACCAGAGACCCTGGTTTCCCAATCTAAATAGTCCCTGAGCAGAAGCAGAATGTGATCGGCCTCCTGATTGGCAGCTCTTGTCTCTCTTAACTCGTGGACTGTGGTCATGCCACTACAGTTTCTTCCAGGTGCTGTGCATGTTTGCAATCAACCCATACTGGCAGCAGTTAGCAAGCAGCAGACTTCAGAAGTTCAGTTTCAGGCATTCTCCCTGTCCTGGGTTCAGCTGGGATAGGGTTAATTTTCACCAGAAGCTGTGAGGGCACCACAGCCAAAACAGAGAACTGAACCAGCCAATAGATATTCAATACCATACTGATGTCATGCCTGCTATATAAAGGTGGAGGGCAGACTAGGTAGGCTGTACAGGTGAGGGGTTGACAGGTTTGTGCAGGTCTAGTCTGTTGATGTACTTGCTTTGTGTATTGTTTCATTACTATTGTTTTATTCTCCTCTCATGTTGTTCTATTAAATTCTCCTTATCTTAACCTTCAGGGTTTCACCTTTTTCTCTCTATTCTTCTTCCCATCCCACTGCAGGTGGGGTGAATGAATGACCACATGGTGTTCAGCTCCTGACTGTGTCTAAAGCACAGCACATCCATGTATATGCATAAATCTGTTCCTAGTTATGATTATCAATTTAAGGGCTTTTTTTTCACCTAAAAGCACCTTATAATGACAATGGACCTAATGGGCTCTGTTTTATGCTGCCATTTCTGTTTGGGGCCTGTTTCCTTGTAAAGGCCAAGGTCAGCCACAGATGGTTATTAATGACAGATTAATAAGACAAAGGGAATAAGTAAGAAATTCCATTCCCGTGTGCTCTTTTCTTCCATCTTTGCTACTTTAAGAGTGTCAGGCTGATCTGTTCGTGTCTTCTGAGTGCACCTGAAAAAGAATAATCTAGTTAAAAGTTATACTGTCTTCTTTGAATATTTTATGGATTACTCCAAAGCAAATGGTATGAGCAATGAAATTTTTCAGGCTATGCATGAAAACAGAAGTTGATTTAATGATAAAACTTTTAGTCTGCCATGAAGAGTGTTTCATTACAATGAAGCAAATGTTTTCATTTTAGAAACAGTTTATATAGCTCTGAAAGGATATTTATATACTTATTAATATAGCAAAATTATTAATATTATAAATATAGAATAGTACATTTAATAATATGGCTGCTGATATTTATGATGATCAGTAGCTTTCTTCCTGTCTTTACCAAAAAGATTTAAAAGTAAGTTATTTGCTAAATCTAACACCCATGCCAATAGAGAGGAAAATATTATTGCAGAAATAGAATATTGTACTGCAGTAAGTGGCAACAGGGAGCTAACAAAAGCTGAAGTGGAGATGAAATTACAGAAAGGATAAAAAGTCATCAGCAGAAATAAAAATTGAGTAATGTGAGATTAAACTATATTTCCACTATTGCATATCTTTAGTTTTTGTGATGATTCAGCACCATTTTACACATTCTTGCAAAAAGTGTATTGTCAATAATCTAAAAGGCACCTGCAGCCATCAAATTGGGGGGGGTTTAAGCCAGTCCTATGGCTTGCATGAGTGTGAGAAGTACATCACAGAAATTGTTTGCATATTATTATATACTTGAATTACTTGTAAATAATTTTATTACACTATGACAACTTCTTGACTGGTCTTACTTTGGTGAAAAGTGTAAATAAGTATTCTATATGCTACCTGATTTATGTTCAGCATTGACTGCAATTTAATAGCATCCTCTAAGCAGAGGCTCTTATTTAAACTTTCAAAGTTAGCCAGTGAGCTCAATTCCCTTATGAATAAATCCATGAAATAGGAATCGAAATACATGAGAATTGCTGAGTTATAATTTCTTAATCATAGCATAGCATAAATCATAAAGCTGACAGACCTATGACAGTAGTTATAAAACCACTAGATTCAAAAGTCTGTATAATCTATTTCAGTTTTAGGATCTTAAAGAACTTTCAAAAAGTAATCTCAAGTGAAAAAAAAACAAAAGCAAAAACAAAAAAAAAAACCCAAACCACTCCAAAATCATATTGGATACTTTGTGTTCTGTCTTTATATTGAAAATCATTTAGACATTTTCTTAAAGGAGAATTTGAAATCTGGTTGTAAAACCAATAGAATAAAAAAAAAAAAAAAAAAAAGGCTTTTTCCTGGAAAGACCTGTTTTTGTTGTTGCTTTTGTTACAAAACTTTGTAATAGTCCACTTTGCTTTTTGTTGCTATTCTCTCTCCCTTTCCTGATTATCAGCATAATTATTAAAATTATAGTCCTTAATGAATTGCTTAAATCTTTAAAATCTACAGGGGTTTTTTGTTAGTTTTTCATTTTGTTTTTAATAGTATGTTGGTAACTTAATAATTAAAGTGCATTAATTAAGAGTGATTTGCAGGAAGCTAAAATCTAAACCCTGTAGGAATCTAAACAGATGTCACCATCAAACTTTGGCTTCTGTAGAAGTCAGCCAGCTCCTGAGATGGACATTTGTTGAGTCTAAATGTTTAGATTTTATGCAGTGAACTTATAATGTGTTATACCTATACCTGAACTATCAATTTACAGATCTAGAGAGCCATTTTCCTGCTCCTTATATAAAAGTACAGAGTACAACAACTTCAACATCACTTTTAAGAGATTATTATAGAAAAATGAGCAGAGTGGGGATAGGTATGTACCTGGGACATAGAATGTTATTTGGAGAAGTGGCAGCAGTAAAGCCAAGTTATTCCTGTGGAAGATCTAATTCTTTTGATCTGAACATTACTTAGTATGCAGAGAACATTGGACAACACATAAAAATGCAAAAGTATCTTCATAAAAGAGTAGCAGCAGCCAAGTTAGAAGGCATGCCTAGTCTTAATATAAACTAGCTAACTTTATATCAATTAATGTTTGAACAAAATAGTTTTAAACTTTCTCTTTATAGCTTCTGTCTGCAGTGAATGTGTATTGCTGTGCTGGAAACTGAAAAGTGAGTCTTGCTACCACATGGAAAAATTTCATTGGGAATGAATATAGAAAAATTACTAGTAGGAGAAAGCTTATATGTAATATACATAAATGCTGAAAACTCCAGAGTTCAGTGAATGAAGTTGAAATGACTTATCAGGAGATGAACAAGGATATTTTTAAGCAGCAGTGGTGATGCATAATCCTTCTAGCTAACCCTAACTTCAGAGCAGAGTCCCTGAAGTTGAGTAGTGCAAGCATGAATCACAGTCTTGTTAGAATCATGGGCCTATGAACTTTAATACACATAAGAACTTGATAGTGTTAAAGAGGTTGCTCAGGTGATCATGGTTGTTTACAGTAGTCACATAAGTCTCTCTTCTCAGCTATCAGTAACAGGTTTTCTGCTCTCCATTGTAAGTTGAGTACTTTTAGTTATTCAGCAAAGTACTTTTATTCCATCCATTGAGTATGGATTGCTCTGCTTCTGCAGATATGAGATCTCAGGGCACAGGATTGATAATAAACCTGATATAAATTTGAGGAACATCTGGACAGGTTGTTAGAATCAATAAGTTTTTATTTTAGTCAGTATTTGTCTTGCGTCCGTCCAGTCAAACTTACATAGGTTCTAATAGTTTTTATCAGCTCCTTGTAACAGACAAATGCCTCTCCCTGCAGAAAGAGAAATGTGTTAACTTAAACTGCCAAAAGAGAATGTGAACTGAATGTGATACTGTAGCATCTGAAATTTCACTGACAGGTTTGTGAAGGTCTCATAATACTATTTTAAAAAGTTGATTTTGAATGGAAAATGCAAAAGATGTGGTAAATTTGGGGAGATGCAGTGCTTTGAGAATAACGTTGATCTAGCTATTTGTAGTATCTGCAGCTTGAGATAGTGGTATAAGAAAAACTAGGTCTTATTTATTTTGCTATATTTGCCATGAAGCACATGCTTCTAAATTATGACAAAATATTGTTTGTTCAGTATACAACTATTAAGTACATATATGTAAATACTTATATAAATTGAAATATATGTGGTTTTGATTGGTTCTGGATAGGGATAATACTCCATATTCATTCACTTACTGGCCTTTCTGCTGAGATTTTTCAATGCAGGGTGACATGGTTTATGTGGACAGCTGTCTAGTAGGAAGGGGTTGCCACATTTAACTAAATTAAATCTACTTACTGACAGATGGCAATACATTTTGGTCACAGTCAGCAGTACCAGAATTATTCAAAGGTAAGAAGCTCTATATTATACTCTTGTTCTCTTCAGTATAATTTTGCTCCTGTCTGTAGCCATCTTTATTGGCAACAGAATGCAAGAAAACATGGGATTAAAAAAGAGGTAAAACTGCATACTCTGAAAGCATTATTTGATGAAACATATCAAAATAATATCAAGTGCTATCAGTGTTTCAGGGAATGGAGTACGTGTTCCTGACTGATAACAAAATATTACCAGATAACCAATAAGGGTGTTGCTATGTATGAAAAAATAGACCAAATGCAAGCTAGGTCCAGGGAAATTGTTTATATTGGCTGGAACTGACTTGGAGAAGACAGGTTTAGAAGTATAAACTTACCTTTGTGACTTTCTAAATTTGCTTGCAAGGCAGATGGTTGTACGACCAACAATGTTTGGGTCACATACACACAATTGGAATGCAGACAGATTTGACACGGGACAATAGCAGTCTTAAAGTGACATACGCACTGCACAGTAAGGGAGACATTGAATTTTTAATCAAGAATATAAACAAATCATCCCATTTCCATGATCTTCAGTGCTTACTGAAAGGGTTCCCCACAAACAGGCTGTGCGCCCATTAAAGATTTTTTTACATTTGGACAGTGCTGACTCTTCTGTCACGTTGGGCCATACACAGTGTTCAGACACCAGTGTTGGCCCTTCATGCTATTTTTTTGGTTCAGACTTGGTGAGGAAGTACAAATATATTGAATATTAGCTTACAATTACAAAGTTACTTTTAAACCAGAAAGAATTTGATATTTGGAAAGAAATCTAATATCTTCTCAACTATTTTAAGCACAGTACAAACTATGAAAGGTACAAAAAACTGTTCTAGAAGCAAAACAATAATGATTTTTTTTTTTTCATGCTGTAAATTGCTTCAGCTGTGAGTTTTATCCAAGCATGGTTCAAAGGGAAATGGACTTTGGCAACAGGCAGATGTTGTTTTCCTTTCAAACTCAAGCTAACAAAGCAATCAAATATGAATGGTATCAAATTATCTTTGGCACATTGTATGTCCCAGTACAAATTCTTCAGATACAGAAAGAGAAATGTTTTCATCTGATCAAATAGCCACATTTTTCTACAAGTAATGAAAAGAATCTGCTATCACTTAGAGCTAGCCTCTAGAGGAGAGTCCACACTACAAAGTAGACCAAAACAGTTATCACTTGTGTAACCAGGAAGTAACATCAGAGTATATAATAAGGATTGTCAATAATAAATGTGATATTTTGCAGCCATTAAACTCTAATATCAATGTACTAGATTATATGTCACATTCTTACAGAACTGTATTCTGGGAAATCATATTAAAACTATAAATGAGCTCTCTTGAATTAGGAAAAAAAATACTTGTGACACATGTAGTTTCTTTTCTCTGTCAATCCTTGCTGATTTCAAAAGTTGTGTGAGGGAAAGAGGTCTTGGGCAGTGTGATGCTTAGATGATTCTGCAAATGGTCTGTATTTTTAGATAGCATAAAGAAGTGGGGTCTGTCTGAAAGATGTAAGGTTTCTCATTGGCACATGCAGCTAACATAGGAAAATATCTACCAGGGGGGCTTGATTTGAATAGGACCTAGCAAACATGTTCTTATATTTGATTCCATTATATTCCATTATCTGTTATTTGTAAAACAAAAATAAGTGTCAAGGTCTTTTAAAAAAAGCTTTTTGTTTTACTGTTACCAGCTATAGTTTTTTTTGTAGTCTGCTGACTTAAGACGTTGTTGGGGCAATATATCTCGCCTTATGAAAAACCTCAAAGAATTATAAACTTAAATACATCTATACTTACTCTACTGCACATTTTCATACATAAAGCATTTCTTAACCAGACCTTTGGAAACTGGAGTTTATTTCCTATCAAGTCAGTATTTATACTTAGATCAGGCTTACCCGAGCACTTATTTACCGTAACAGCACAGTCATAATTTTATTAAAACTTAGTGTTACAGATGGATTACTATTAAAGTAATTCTAACAAGAAACTAGAATACTTTATCTTAAAAATGAATAGTCTTTGTTTTCTACCCAGTAAATAAAAACAATGTAAAGTTTTTTGACCAAAAGCATATCTTCCACACAGTATTAAACCCACCATTCAGTTTGCCTGCATTTAACAAACTTGTGGGGTGTAATTTTTCCCTGTCTGTATTTCTGTAAATAAGAAATGCCAAGCCTCTCTAAAATCAGCATCACCATAAAACTGTTTAGCTAAATCTCTTGGAAATGTGGACCAAATACACAAAATTTCATAAATGATTGAACACAACCAGATGAGATTGAGGGAAAAATATTTCTGCTTCTTTCACATAAAAATCTAACCCTAAAAGTTTCCACTAGGATATGAAGATATTTACCATTCAGATTAATGGGAGGTTATATATCATTAGCACAAGCTGGTTGCTACATGACTCACCTTGCAGTTTCTTACTTCTGTTTTTCCAAATTAATCAATTCAGAGATGCCATAGATAACATATGCATATACTTTATATGCTCTCTCTGAAAAGGTCTTCTATGCTTTGTCCTTTTGTGAGTTAGAGATTTATTTTGTTAACAGTTGCATTGTCTTATTTGTCGAACCTGTTTAGACTACAGTTTTGCTGAGACATAAATATGCAGTTGCAGTTCACTTATTTTTCCTCCTGGTGATGTGTTGTAGCAGAATAATTTGGGTGTTGTTCATTTCACAGTACCAATCCCATCATACCTTTGGAAATCTGTCCCTCATGTTTTTGGAAGACAGATGTATGAAATACATCTGCAAATGGTTTTAAATTAGAAAAGAGTGGAATTTGATTGGATGTAAGGAAGAAGTTCTTTACCGTGATGGTGGTAGAACACTGGAACAGGTTGCCAAGGGAGGTGGTTGAGGCCCCATCCCTGGAGACATTCAAGGTGAGACTTGATGAGGCTCTGAGCAACCTGCTCTAGTT
>JANIJG010024650.1:8750-36675 GCA_024611175.1 Megaceryle torquata
CCCAAAACCCCCACAAAACAACACCCCCACAAAATGCATACTTATTTCATCTTCAGAAAATTAATATAGTAATTTTGGTATTCAAACAGCAACATTTGAAAAGCAAGGTTTTCTACTTTTGTGGTTGCAAAAGGGTATTTCCTAGCAGAGTAATATACTAAGCAGAGGATTTGTGGATGCTGAAAGATTACATGAGTTCAAAACACACAGGACAACATGTCACAGCCCACTAAACCTAGAGATATCATCTCTGATTCAGAAAATCTGTGAATCTCATACCACAGGAGGCTTGGAAGAGTATAGCTGGAAAAAATGTCATACAGCTGGACTAGACTTCGACTGCTCATGAGGCATCAGCAACTGCTCACTGTCAGACCACAAGTTACTGTCACAAGTAGTACCTTTGGTGAAACCCAATATAGGATATTTAATATCATCACTTTCCTATGAAAAGTAGAACAAAATTTCAACAATATCTAAGACTTGTACATTTTTTGTTGTGTTCCTAAAGCACATATAAATCCAAGCAGACACAGTGAGTGTAGGTTTAATAACTAATACCAAGAAAGCTAACACATTTTTTTATATTTTCAGGAAGTTATGAGAAATCTGGTTAAGAGATATGTTGCAGCAATGATAAGAGATGCCAAAACAGAGGAAGGACTGACAGAAGAAAATTTTAAGGTATGCATTTATTTATATGTTTATAGGTGTTTTAGTGGGATATTTTAAGACTGTGAAGCACATTTCTTAAACTCAGGTATCATAACTTGTTTTGTGTCTGTGTGTGATGGGCCACACACAGTATTGTACATGGAATTCATCAACTTTCCTCCTTTTTTTAGCTGGAGCAATAATCAGTTTTCTAAGCTAATTTAAACTGTGCCCATGTAAGGGGTCACCAAAGTGTGATTAAGCATGTGTTCCAACATAATTGCTAAAGTAAGATGCAGATAGTTTCAGCATCCTAGGAAATTGATTTTTTTTCTGCTGTAGAGTGCTGTTGTGCCTTTATTTTTATACAGAACACCTTTTATATAACAAAAAAGAATTAAAAATGTAAATAAGCAGTCAAATACTAAAATACTTTGACATGATGAAGTGAACAGGGCCATATATATCATGACACTTACATCCATCACTGTGTATTTCTAACATCAAATATTTTTGTTACTATTGGTGCATCAAACCCCAAACATTTGAAATTATATTCATCTGACTCAGTTTAAGCATGCAGGTACAGCCTGAGCTAATTGACACATTACTGCTTCATTCAGATGTTCTTAAGTGCCATCACATGGCGTGTACAGGACAACCAAGTGATTAGTCCCTGTCATCATGGATTTATGAAGGGCCTGGTTGACTAACCCAGTCTCCTTCTATGTCAAGGTGACCTGCTTAGTGGATGAGGAAGAGGCTGTGGATGTTGTTTACCTGGACTTTAGTAAAGCCTTTGATACCATTTTCCGCAGCATTCTTCTGGAGAAACTGTCTGCTTACAGCTTGCATGGGCATATGCTCTGTTAGGTAAAAAACTGCCTGGATGGCCACGCCCAAAGAGTGGTGGTGAATTAACTTAAATACAGTTGGTGACTGGTCACAGGTGGTGTTCCCCAGGGCTCAGTGTTAGGGCATGTTCTCTTTAATATCTTTATTAATAATCTGTGCAAGGGGATAAAACTCACCCTCTGTAAGCTTGCAAACAACACCAAGTTGGGCAGGACAGTAGGAAAGCTCTATAGAGGGGTCTAGACAGGCTATATCAATGGTCTGGGGTCAGTTGTAGGAGATTCAACAAGGCCAAGTACCAGCTTCTGCGTCATCTTTACTACATGATCTTTAAGGACCCTTCCAACACAAACCATTCTATGATTCTATTATATTGTTTGACATCCAGCTGAATATGAGCCAGCAGTGTGCCAAGAAGGCACAGAATCCTGGTTTGTATCAGAAATAGTGTGTCCAGCAAGACTAAGGAAGTGTTTGTCCCTCTGCACCCAGCACTGGTGAGGCTGCACCTCAAATACTGTGTTCAGAAAAGAAAGACTTTGAGGTGCTGGAGCATGTCCAAAGAAGGTCAACAAAGCTAGAGAAGGGTCTAGAGCTCAACTTTTATGAGAAGCAGCTGAGGAAACTGTGATAGCTTAGCCTGGAGAAAAAGGATGCTAAGGGGAGATCTTACTGCTCCCTACAATGACCTGAAAGAAGGTTGGGGGTCAGTCTGTTCTCTGAAGCAACAACTGATAGAACAAGAGGAAACCATCTCAAGTTGCACAAGGGGAGGTTTAGATTAGAAAGTAGGAAAAAAAAATTCACCAAAAGAGTTTTTGAGCACTGGAACAGACTGCCCAGGAAAGTGGTGAAGTCACTATCTGTGGAGATATTTAAAAGATGTGTAACTGTGCTACTTAGGGACATGGTTTAGCGGTGGATGTGGCAGTGCTGTGTTAATGGTTGTATCCAAATTTAAAGGTCTTTTTCAACCCAAATGATTCGATGATTGTATGATAATCGCTGTAGAGAAAATGAAGAGACAAAGACAAAGTCTTTTGTCTCAAAGACAAGGTGCACTCTGCCGAGACAGACCTTTAAGAAATAGAAGTTGCACTGGCTGAAAGCAACCTGCAATGGCTAGCTCAGGCTTAGCTGCTAGCAGCCAAACATTTAATGGAAACACATGAAGTCCTACCTTCACTGCTATTCCCAGGGAAGTGTGCACACGTGTATGCCTTGTGCATTAATATGTCTCTGTGTGTGTGTGTGTGTGTGTGTAAGAGATGTTGTGAAAAACTGATCAAAATGCTGTTGTTATGGTGGGATAATACTGCACCAATAGCATATTGGCTGTAAGATGTCTGTGAGACTTCGTCCACCACTGTCAGTGATTTCTATGAGTAGTCTCAGCTAAGGTGCATTTCCTCTGAAGTTTCCTCTGATAAAGCTGCTGGGCACTTCTCTGTCTCTGTTAGTCTGCAAAGCACCTCAAAGATGGTATTATCTGGATGGTGAGTTTTATTACTGATCACCAGCATAATTCTTTTTTTTTTTTTCCTTTTTTAATGACAAGAATAAAAGTCAAAGTAGTTTTCAGCTCTGATGTTTCATCTCTCTTCCTAATTTTTAGGAGTTAAAACAAGATATTTCCAGCTTTCGTTTTGAAGTCCTAGGTTTGTTAAAAGGAAGCAAGGTGTCTAATTTGCAGACTGCAAACGTGAACAAAGACACTGCCTCTCTGTCAGAAAATGATGAAAATAGTGAGAGTGAAGAAAATAAGAAAGGAAAGAAAAAGGGCTTAAGCCTTTTTGACATAACAACGATGATTCACCCAAGAGCAGCCACCATTGCCTCTGAAGCACATAATGTAAGCAACGGCTCAGCAATGATGGTGTCAGAGTCCACTAAGGAGAAACAAAAGCGTGTGAATTTTGTAACAGACATAAAAAATTTTGGATTATTTCACAGACGATCAAAAACAAACTCTGTGGAGCAGAGTACAAATAAAATATACACTGTTTCTGAGGAAGTTTCCCGTCAACAGGCAGAAGAACAATGTGAGAAAACTGCTGAACTGGAAGAGGGAGAACTGACCATGAACTGTGAATTAAACATCCAAAGTCCTAATGAAAAATCTGTGTTAGCTCATTTACAAAATAGCAGCGACTTTTCAGAATCACAAGGAGAGGGAAGTATTTGCATGTCAGAAACAAAGAAAATGAAGTTACAGAACTCAGAACCAGCCACACCACAGGATGAGCTGGACAAGGAGTTGGGCATTGGCATTGACTGTGATGGGAAACAGGAAACAATTTATCAGGGTGATTATGTGATAACAAGGTTGTGATGCTTACAGGAAGCATTTACAAATATATATATTTGCTTTTGGGGGGAATGTTTTAAGAACTATATTAGCAAATGCAGAATTACAGTTTATAGTACTCAACAGTGGCACATGATCTTGTAACATAGTCGTCAAGAGAAAGGTTATACAGGGACTTCATGTTTTGTAGCCTGCTTTAGCTTTCACAATTTGTTTTACATTTTTAATAAATGGAAGCATCTTGTATTCTTGTACTGTTGCAATAACCCACAGAAACTTTTTAGCTATCTTTTTCAATTACAACAAATGCAATTTCTCTCATATGATAGTTGACTCCTATGATATTTTTCTATGCAAATAAAACGTAGCTTAAGAGACTTGTAAGCCTTTATTTAACTTGGTAGGTTCTTAAAAGATTCTGGGCACCACAGTAATCATAAGTAGCTCCTGTAAGCATAATTCATGTCAAACTATTAGAATAATTTCCTTTAATTTCTAGAAACTTGATTTGCTTCAAAAGCTATACAGAAGCAAAAGATAAAATATATTATTTTATTTATTGAAGGAATATGAATACATGTAAATTATGAAAGATCCATTTATTTGATTATTTAATTACCACTTCTCCCTCTCAGACAGAGGATTATCACCATCCTGATACCATTGTTAGAAACGCGTTTGCACAATTTTAAGACTGTAAAAAAAAAGGTTTCTTATAACAAAAGAAATATCCGTGGCTTCCTAAAAACTGGTGATGGATTACTTGCGAGAAATCCATAATCACAGACGCTACTGCTTTTTCAACCATTTATTTTTCCAAATGTAGACAACCTATTCATTTTATTATTCAACTGCTTATTAACTTTTGCCTTCACCATACAGTTGTATTTCTAAGAGAAAGATACTTCAGGAACAAACAAACATACAGTGAACTCCTAAGTACTTGGAAAAATACGGCAAATTGTTGCGAATTTTTTTAAAGGCAAGCCTTAAGAGAGTTTCTTTGATGATTTCAGAGTTTGGGGGAGCCTGACTGGAGGTTTTATAAAAAATACTTAGACATTTAAATGTATAAAGAAAACCTAACAGTATTTTTCATAACTGATGAGTGACTTATTGTCTTAGTTAAAACCAGTATTTTTAAAATTAAATATTCTGTTTCTTTTTAATCAGTGGCTGGTGTCCTACATTATTAAAAATGTAATTTTACAACTGACCTAAGAATGACCGCCCTCAAACTCTCAGTACCATTTGTCTCCTCCCTTGGAAATATGTGAAGTTACCACATCAGTGTGGCAATTTCATTCATTTCCCTAGCCCTGCAATGATAGATTTTGTAGTTCATACTACCCTGTATTAAGGAACCCGCGGATGCACAGAGTACACTTACATTACAGATAGAATCCATGACACGTAGCTCCCACCTTGTAGGACCTGACGTAAAGCCATACAATTCTGGATATAAACTGTACTGGTACTGAACTGAGTTTTGGAAATCCAGACAACCGTCTCTCATCTCTATACTTTTAGGTGCATTTTCCATCTCTACTCTAAATGTGCTATTTTCTCTGAGTTTGCATATTGAAAGCTTCTTTCCTGCACACCTATTTGTGCCATGGCACATATGAGAGCATCAGTTGAACGAAATTGGAAAATATGAGCAGTAATTTGAAAATAGTTTGTACAGCTTTGCAACAAAGTGTTCAAATCACATTTGATTGCTAAGATATGGTTGATTTCCATCAAAGCATCTTGACTTCTCTGTGGACCCTCTCTCCTTCACGTCTCTTTCCTTGTCCACCTTTAGATTGTGAGCTCGTTGGAGCAGGGCCTGTAGCTTTTCTGTTTGGAAAGCACCTGAATTATTATTACAAGCATAACAAGAAATAAATAATAATAATGGTGTAATACCTTCATATCATTTTTACTAGGTCAACTCTTTTAGAGAGTTCTCTTTTCTACTCTAACATTTGTGCTAATGACATAAAGCCAATGTGTTACATGTTGTCACAAAGTTTTCTCTACCCTAGTTAACAGCCCTTCTCCACCACTAATTTCACTTCCTCATTCTTCATCATGGTTTTTAACACCTCAGAATCCTAAGCTTACTACTTAAGCTTTCTACCCTTTCACTAGCCAAATTCAAAACAAACAAGCCTGGATCCAAAGAGCTTTCAATGCATTCCAGTCATGTGGTTTCATTCCAGACAAAATGTGTCTGAGTGAAGTATTTATAATGCCACCAGCACCATTATCAGAACGAGTTAACTACCACAGGTCTTAAGAGCTCTGCCTATTATTCTGCCATCATAAGAGCCTGTTTCTCCTGTGCATAAAGCTCCTAACAGGGCAAAAACCCAGTACAGTTAACCTGAAACATCAGCCATGCCATCACATCATGACCCCACTTTGCTGGGAGTCAAAGTCTTGGAGTAGATATAAGACAGAACAGTAAATACAGCCCAGGTGGGCAAAATACATAGGCATAGGTCCATGGCATTGTATTCCATAGCAATGGGTGGTCAGTCTTTTGCTGTCTTTTTAATTAATTTTGCAATCAAGTATTGAAATTAAGGTCTACTAAATATAGCATACTTCAAATCAGCATTTGCTCTATTTTTATGTGATTCTTATGCATCAGAGTCTGACACCAATAAGGACCTGGTCTTGTTCCATTTAAATTTAATGGCAAATAAACACCTTATTCTGTGAAAACAGATAAGAGTCCAAAATATGTCCAGATTTGAAATGATGGTGAACTTCTATTGCTTTGTAGACAACCAAAAAATCTCCTTCTCATTGGATGCCTTCAAGAGGATATGTGTGCCAAGAAAGATTTAGAAGTGCACAGAGAAAGGTTTGTAAATGCCACAGCAAAAGCATTATTAAGATTTGCAAAGCTGAGCATACTTCTCCTCAAGAGAAATAAAAGGTTCAGCCCTACCTATCCCTGTCTTGAGCCTCCATTAGCATCAGTGTAAGAGGAACACAGAAAAAAATCCCCCAGGACATAAACTCCTATAAAAACAAATCTTTTTAAGTAGAGATTAAAATCATTAAATATTTGAAGGAGTTAGAAAATTATCTAAATACTAAAAGGTTTAACTCCAATAGTAGGTTGTTTACAGGGGTCAGAAAATGTTTTTTTTAATTTATACTTTGTTGTTTGTTGGTTTTGGGGTTTTTTGTATGGACAAAACCTGACTGCCCTTTGCATTTCCATGAGAAACAAGGTGGAGACAGCACAGCAGGACTATTCTACCCTGCCATAGCTGGGCAGGAGTAATCTTGAATTCTTGTTACCCTGTCCTCCCAAACACAACAGGTCTGATCCAAAACAGACCTAGGTTGTGGTTATGATTATCAAAGCTGGTTTGACTGCCACTCTCCCCAGGCTACATATTGATTCAAAGTCAGAGGTCAGTGATGCAATGTTGTATGTTGTACTGCATGTATGTTGCACAGCTGCATGCTGTACTTTCAAAACAAAGTTGCAAAAGCTGCTTCTGACTTTTCGTGCTTTGCTGGCCATCAAGGGCACTGCAGAGGTGAGAGCCATGCATTGGAGGGTTCATACTGTGGTACCCTGTATGCTCATGCAGGCCACTGTGCTACCTTTATGTGATAGAATATCACCAGAAAGCAAGCCAGGTAGATGCCTTTAAGGGGGAGCCATGGCTCTGTGGGTGATTTTAATCTTGATTCCTTGGTCCACAGAGACCATAACATTTTGACTAGTGTGAGCCAAACACCTCACACATACTGTTTGCATGATGGACTTGTCATGTAGCGCTTTTTTTTTCTTTTTCTATAGGTCAGGATTTAATGAGAAATTCTACAACTCTCTTAATCTGAGTTTTCCTGTGAATAAATATTGTTTAGTTCCATGAGAATGTTTATCTTCTTTGCAGCTGTAACTGTTGAGAGCTGGAAAAGGTGAGGAAATTTCTGGTATTTGGGCACCAAAAAATTCTTTAAATGTTTGAAACAAGAATGTCTTTCTTAAGAGCATCCTTGGACAGATCTTTCAAGAGGAAAATTTTTGTGTAGCTTCCTCACAGGAATAAAGCACAAACAAAAGGCACAAATTACATGTCCATCTCAAATTCTACAATAAATGTATTGAATTCTATAACATCCTATTTCCTCTCTAAACCTCAGATAAATATTTAATCATATTCTGGGAAGTATCATAAGAGAGGAAATAATGAGATCATGCTTAAACATTGTGATGAGGCAATGAACTTTTGAATACAATTAAAAAGATTTGATATAAAATTTTCTCTGGAAATACAGAGGGACAAATTGGACAACAATACAATCCAGCTTAATTTTAAAGTCTTTTAAGAGATACCAACAGCTTTAGTGATTAGGGCAACTTCACAAAAACAGTATTACTGGCAATGGCACTGATAGGGATAATAATTGTAGTGTTAGTAGTAGTAGTAATAATAGTAGTAGTAAATGTAAGTTTTATGCTAGCAATCCTATGTGCTTGCCCCAGGAGGTGGAATTCCTCGGTTCTAATCCCTGATCTGAAGTTTGCTGGTTTTCGTCATCTAGCAACTATTCAGTATAACACCAGTGAGCTTGGGGACAGCTGTTCTCCAATATAAATACTCTAATCTCTAAACTAAGAATCTTACTTCTCTGTGTTTCAACTCCTTGCCTAGCTGAAGCTTTAGTTATGGGCACATTCACTGCAGCAGTACCAAATTAGAGATCCTTTGAAACAGTTTATGGTTAAGCAGTTGGACATACTCCAAAATAAATTGCTGTGGTTAAGGATGAGTTTGAACCATCCAGATATGAAAAGGAATTGAACCCACTGAACTACATCAAGTCAATCTCACTAACCACCGTTTTAGTACTTGAGAAGTTGCCTTAGTTGTATAAGTGTGAAAGAATGGAGCAGAGATTGCTCTAAACTAATCAGTCTAAACTGATTATGTTATTTTCATGTTAACTAAAACTTTCTGCTCCCCTTAACTGACTGTCATAGTTACAGTCAAGTGCTGTGTAACATTAGGTGTTGCACTGTTTAGTACTGCTGTGTCCTTTTCAGTCTGGCCTTTAGTTCTTTGCACTCTAATAGCCTTCTGCTGTGGAACTAAATAGGTGCATTCAGAGGCCAATTCAACTTTCCATTTCAAACATTGTTCTTAGCATCAGATTGTCTCTGACAGTGAACCGCGCCTCCTTCATATAATTTAGAGAATTTAGACAGCTAGCTATGACTGGAAACTTATCTTTCCAAGAGCTGATAGATGAAATATCAGTTCCACATAGTGCTCCTTCAGTATCTTTTCTCTCACCTCTCTTCTTTGACAAAGTAATTGATGATGATCTTGTTGATAATGAGGTTGATAAGGCAACATAGTCTCTACATGCATACATACATCACATACTCGCATACATTTTAAGAATATCAGAGTTGTGCTTGCAATAGGGAGAGGAAGTATCCAATATGTAAAATAGGAGCTTTCAGACAGACCAAATCTCTAGAGACACCAATGCTTTCTAATTACTAATTACCATTACTGATGCTTTCTAGTCTGAAAATTAGTAATGGAATCTCACACATGCAGAATTCATGTGAGACTCTTCCATGGCATGGAATCAAGAGTTAATTCATAAGAGCTTGCATACTTTTTATTCAATGGAACTGAAAAAGCAATAAAATAATCCATCTATATTTGTTTTGTATGATCAGCTTTTAAAAAACCTAAGTCATTCACAATAAAATTATTCCATGAATGTTTAAACAGGCAATAAAAGTTAGTGAGGAAGATAGAATAACCTTCTAGAACTCCTTGTGTTTCAATTTAGTAGGTTAGTAAAAATACTTGTTTCTCCCTTAATAGAAAATCTTTACAGATTCAAATACTGTATACCAAAAGTTCACTCCTCATAAAAAAAATAAAAAATGAACAAACAAAACCAAACCCCAAAACCCCAAACAAAAATACACAGAATTTTCAGACTTCAGAAATTCATGTTTTTTCTTAGTATAATTAATAACCTAAGAATATCTGAAAGCACTGAGTTAACCTTTCATAAATGTAATGGCCAGTGTAGACTGCTCCTTAAATGTGTCCAAGTGAAAATAACTGTAAAATAACTCATTCTGGTTGATGAATAATGTTTTTAGTATACAAAATGCAATTTACAAGATGGGAGGTACATACATCACCATTTTCTGAAAGTGTCTTAAAATTAATACAGGGCTGAGAAACTCATGAAATCCTACACAAATGCTCATTTCTGCAATAAATTTCATTGTTTTTTCTTCCTCTCAACTTCAGAATCTCATGATTTTTATTTCCAGAGAATGTGTTACTCTCCCTAACAACAGTAGACATCTTGAAAATTACCATTACATATTTTCTAAAGTTAGACAGTAAGACTCAATAGTGCAATATTTTATGTTGTATCATCTGGAGCATAACCTTGTATCTTCTGTCCATAGGATTACAGGATATCCTAATAGGGAATATCATACATGCTTTGTATGGATTACGAGTATTATGGAGAAATTTCATTCACCCATTTCACAAACCTGAGTACCTACATCCAGCTACCAAATCATGGAAATATTCTCTCTTCATGACTGATTTAACTGATTCCAGTTCTACTACAATGAAAAGAAGCAAGCATAAAAAAAAAGCAAATTGAGAGAAACTTTTTAAAATTAAATTAGACTTAGTGTAGTGTTCATTAGTATCCTTATTTACCTTCACTTTTTTTAAGTAAAATTAAAGTTTTTGGGTTTTTCAGCATCCCTTACTAAATTATGCTGTTTCTTCCTTGGTTTGCTTTGCAAGACATTCAAACTTTTTATTTAGTAATTAATATGAACTCAATTAATTGAGAGATTGTAAATCAGGAGACCATTAAGGGAGACTGGTTCTACTGATTTTGTTTTTTACAGGATTGTAACTTCCTAAGGTATAAAACTCCCATACCATTTCCCAAATGAGCTTACAGTCTTTGAATTACATTGTGCTGATCTGAAATCAGATCAGCATAGAGGAAGTGTCAGGATTTCAGCCTCAGAGAAATGTGCTCTGCTCATTTCAAGAGTCTACAATAACGATTTCCTTTCATGAGAGACACCCACTGAGTATTATTTATAGTAATTTAAAGTCATGTCTGAAGAATAATAACAGTAATACAAAAAATAGAAACGCACAACATATATTTGAAAAACAGAGTGAATAATCCACGTTTCAGTAGCCACAGAATTATGCTGTAAACAAGCCAACTGAAAGCATCAGTCCAAACATCTAGATTTTTAGAAAGTTACACTCAACCCCAAATCTGGCACCCATTTCCCCAGAGAAATAAATACAGAAAAAGTTTATTCATTAATGACCATGTACGGTGGGGAAAGAGCACTTCATCTGGGGAGTCAATTAATTTTGTTTGTTTTCTGTTTCTGCTGAGCACAAATAACCTCTGGAACCTGAAGTATTCCCACACACTCATACCTTAGAGCTGATGAAGAGAGAACCAGATGTATGATACTGAGACAAGATTTGTCCAGAATGGTCAGCATAAGTAAGTGATGAAAGAACAAGTGAAAGCAATTAGAAACCTGAAACTGGCTGTTAGTATTGCAAAATACAGAAGTTTTTATACGAAACTAGGAAAAACACCATTTCCCTGGGAAATCAATTTTCCACATAAAGACAATATTAAATTCTCATTTGAAGCTTTCACATGAATCAACTTCTGAAATCTTGCCTAGGATTTCCTTAGTTATCTTCTGTGACACTGCCACCAGTGTCAAAGAAAGCATAACATTGACTTAGGTTATCACTACTGTGTAAAAGTGATTCTTCAAGCTACAAAAAACATTTCAAGCTTTATTTTGGCTTATTTTTCTCTCTGGCCTCTCTGTTTCTTTCTCAATTTGAAAAACAGAAGGAATACAATTGGAAGAAAGACTTTGTTTAGTTCACATCCTTAGACTTCAGAAAAGAGTAACTATGCCATTAAACAGAGACAAGGATTCATCACAGAGATAGGAACACTGCAGAGCAAAATGGAATGACTCCTCTCTCTACAAATATTTTAAATAACAGATGTGATAGAAAATTTAGAAGTAAATTACAGCAATATTACTATGTATTTTTGCTTCATCTACAGTCCAAGACTGCTGCCTTTTGGAAATATTCCTGCAGCTGCTGCAGTTTGACACAAGGCTGCATGGTATGAATAGGATGGCTATACCTCAGTTCCCATGCCATTTGCATGGGAACAGCCACAGTGAATGGAAGTTATGAAGAAAACACAGCATGCTAAGTCATGCCCTCAGCACATGCTTCAGAAACCACACAATATCATTCAGTCAATGGTTCATTGAAATAATTTCAATCAGTAAGTGTTGTAGATTAACAATATACATTTCTTTATGTTTGCTTCAGTTCTTTCTTATCCAGACCTCTCTGGTATTCCAAATTTTCTTCCCTTCTGTTTCTGTCTGTGTTTACTACTGACTCTCGATCCTTCTAAATTCAATCCTTAAATATCTATTCCTCCTCCACTATTCTTTTTCCTGTTCTCACATATCCTAGTCTTTTTGCATACTTTCTTGCCATCCTTGATATTCATGCAGTCAAGCCATTTCATCACACACAGTTTCTAAACTAGTATATTGAATCTTCATATATCACAAAATAAAGTAAAAAATACAGTCTTTCAACCTGACTAATCTGTTCTTGGTCTCACATGTTGTGTGACCCAAAACCTTTTTTTTTTTTTTTAATCATTTGTAAGTATTAAGCAGGAGGCAGAACATCAAAGAACACTTTTTGGGTCAGAGTGTCATCATACTTACCTTTTTTCAGCTGATTTTGGATCAAGATGCATTAAACTACAGATAGTGAAGAGTAGTCTAAAAGCTTGCACTGGGAGTAAAGAAAACTGTATCCATCTGGAATTCCAGTTGGAATTTACCTCCAATACAGTTTGGTTAAGACATTTAGTGTGATACACCTACTCACACAACAGAGACATCTAGCTTTTAATGATGATAAGTAAGGAGGGTTTAGGATCCTATTTCATCATTCTGACTTCCAGCTTGGGGCCTATTTTGTGTTTTACACCTTCCTGTCTGAGGTTATATTGGTGCTTTCAGACAGAATCATTTCAGTTAATGGAAGGAGGAAATGAACATGAAGATGACTCAAGCATTCTCACCTTTTGCAGGAAAATCTACTAACTGAGTTTTGTTTCCTTTTTAACCTTTTAAAATACAAATTAATTTAAATAAGCTACTCTGTTTGGTTGGTTGGTTTGGTTTCATACTTTGATTATTGTTTACGAAACAGTTTTCTCTTTTCATCTCTTTCCCAGAAATGTTCTGTCCTTCCATTCCCTGGGAATATCTTGTATTTTAGTACTGTATTTTCATGTTTTGTTGCTTGACCTTGTGATCTTTGTATTTTTCCAGTAAATGACTTGGACATGTTTAGGATGTGATTTTGATTTGGCATAAAAGCAGTGAGTAAGCACTGCTTATTTTGGGTATTTTTTAATACCCAAACATGCCTCCTAATGCTTAGACCATCTCTTTATACAGAGGTCCTTGAAATAATCACAACAAAGGAGAAGCTAACAATTCCTTTATTGAGCTATGACATTGTCAGATAAATATTGAAAATTAAATACTTCACAGTTCTACCTGAAAGCAGACTTAGGCATTTCTACTATAAAAAGGCAGAAATTTTTCCATGTCTTTGTTTATCATCGAAGCTTCCCTTACAATTTTTGAGGAAACACTCTAATGAGTATCAAGTCACTTCAGCTGCTCTGGGAAAAACTGAAGAGGTAAAGGGGAAGGAGGTGTTTCCTTATGACTTAGACTCCTAGGTCAGAAGAGGATTGGTCCTCTTTTCAAAATATTGGTAGACTTATTTTAAAGGACACTCAGGTCAGAAGAACAACTTCAGATTCTTGCTCTCTCTGAGTTGCACAACTACAAAAATGTTGTCTGTATCTAAGGAATCTTAGGTAGGCTACCTAAGGGAAGGAAGACTCCCACTCTTAAGTGAAATTTACTTTTACAATACTGTGAAAGAAGCCTAGATGTCCCAAACCACAGCTAAGCATCCTGAACAATTCCTCCATTTCTTCTTTTCATAAAAATATATTTACTAAGTAGAACAACTCTAACAGGAGAACCTAATAAAGTGGTTTGTTAACATAAAATAGTCTGATAAATTTGGCATTTGTCCCAACCACAAAACACTGTCTCTTATGGGACTTTATCGTGGTATCACCAGCAAGCAGCTAGGTCTGCCCCCAGATTACTGGATTTTTTTAGCATTAATCTGTTCTGGTTTGAAAGGCTAAGCATAACACAGACCTAGCTGGGAAAACGTTTGACTTGCCAAGAGCTTATGTCCCTCCATCATGGTGAAACTGAAGCTGCACCTTAGCCCAGGCTGCAGAGTGTTCTTCATTTGCAAAGAAAGTCAGCCACAGAGCAGCTGCTGTGACTTCATCAGCAGCACCTCCACTATGAACTTGAACCCATAAGTATTTCTGGAAGCATATCAGCCCCACCCACTAAATCCCTGGGAACACAAATATATCAGATGCTGAGCACTTATTTGAATCTCATAAAAAAAAAAAAAAAAAAAAAAAAAAAGAAAGCTAAGAGGTAGCTTAAAAACATTTCTCCCTTGTCCTTGTTTCTGCCTTGAACAAATTCAAGGTGGTGTCTAATACCATGTGAGATAGGAGTTGATGTTTGCGGCATTATATCATAGGTTTGACCTTGCCTTTGTAAAAAAACTAGGAAGATATTTTATTGACTAGATATTGCTGCATTCATTTCTTAAATTGTCCATTAGTTTTTGATGACTTAGTCTTAATGTTTATGAAGATCATCTTCTTTCCTATTTTAATAACTTCAGTATTGTAAAATCTCAAATTGAATTTTCAGACCTTTCTAGAGAATGTAGAGACCCCAGGTAACATTATGGTAAGTAAAGAAATCTTTCATAACATCTGAGAGTCTCTAATATGTTCACAACACAGGAATTTTTTAAAATTAGATAGGTTAAAAATAACATAAATTAGAATAGATGTTTTATACATATATAAAATGGCATATCCAGGGGGAAAAAAAGTAAAACAAAAACAAAACCTGAATCATTGGAGTAGCTTTATAGATTTGAGGCCAACACATCTGGAAATCTAACACCTATTTCCAAAAACATTTTAGGACAGAAACAGCAAAATTAGGTTGACTTTCCATACTTGGAATAAATTAACCTGAAAAACATGTGTTCTCTTTATTAAAAAAAAAAAAGTAAAAATTTGCCATTTTTTTTTTTTTCTTCAAACACCACCATGTTTAGCTTTGCACATACAGGTACTCCCACTGAAATTGAATCTGGATTGAACTATAGGTTGAGTGCACACATGCAGCTTCCCCTTGCAAAATGATTGACCTTTCATTTTTATATTGCTGTGTGGACACTAATCAACGCAGCAACATAAGTCTCTGCATTCTAATGCAGGGTCCTATCAACTGCTCAAGCTGATTGAGTTAAAAAGTACTACAATCTTCAGGAAAAGGGCAGTACATTATTAGTAGTTTCCCATGTCAAAAGAGAAACATCATTTAGCTTCATTTAATCAAATACAAAACATGTTAAATCTCAAAAATACTTAGCTTTATGAAAGTCAAAGGGAGTATTTCCCCTCAAAAAATGCCCAGAGTTTTGATAGAGAACTGCACACTCAAACTGTCATGGCTTTGTGCTAAACAGTTTGTTGTGATGTTTCTGAGTTTTTTCCTTTAGCAGACAGAGTTCCACAAGCCTCTGAGGAAAGCCAGGAATGTGAAATATAGTCAATCTTTACATAAAAGGCTTCCAAGATTTCTGAATACTGTTCCATTTGCACTTTCTGACTAGCAGGACTTATTTCTACCTTTGTAATGAAATTCTTCACAATGTATTAAGTTTCCTATCCCTAGGGACATATATGAGTCTAGAAGGATGGTGATTTCAGTTCTTTTTTGTTTATATTGCACTGCACATAATTTTGCCCCTTCCTCAGGGCCTACTTCTAAGTTACTATTAAAGTAAAACAAGATCCATCCACAGGCCCTGCTCAGAATTTAGATCCAATATGCTGTGCATTGAAAATAATATCAACTGTGTGAATGCCCTGTACTGCTCTTTGTGCAGATATATAGATGCAATATTCCAGCTTTTAACAACATTATTTTTTTAATCCATTTCCTTCTTCTCTATTTATACTTTCCTTTCATCTTACAAGCAAATTATATGGGACATCAGTATTAGGACAATATTAAGGATGACTCTAAATTTGAGCTCAGCATCTACCTTTTCTTCTAGAATAAGTATTTCTGATTAATCTTCAGATATTATGATAATATTTAAAGCTTTCCTTATGTCTAAAATAGCAAGCTGGTGAAGTTTCCCTGTCAGGGTCTTTTTTGTTTGTTTGGTTTTTGCTTTATCCTGATCACTGATTTAGTTTTGTGAAATAGATTGAAAAGGAAACTATACTGAACTATACACTCCAAAAAATCATCCTTACACATTTTAATTATATCTGGTTTTCATTGTCAGTAAAGACATGAGTATAGCCTCATAAATGGAAAATAAAAACCTTACCACAGACCAATCCTACTGTTAAAATGGGGAGGAGAAGAAGAAGTCATTATTACAATAATGTTTCCATGACAGTCATTACATAGCATAGGTGTGGAAAAAATCATTACAATTGTGAAAAGTATTTTAGGAAATTTTTATAAAACTCCATTAGATTACCAGTTCCATTGTATGGAACTGTATTAGGTTATCAGTTCTGGTTTAAGGAACAAAAAAGTGTCTATAGTACTTCTGAATGACATAATTAAAATTATACTCTCTGTTCATCAGGTACTGTCTGAGCTGTTACAAATTTTTGAGACAATCATGCCCTAGAAAGATGGAGCAGGTGAGATCCTTGTTTAGATACACACCCTCTAAAAGTACTGAGATGAGAAGAAAGACAGATTTGGATGACTCCATAGGAAATAAAAAAATAATTTAAAAAAATGCACAAGCAAAAAAACCAACCAACCAAACCAAAACAAACAAACAAAATACCAACAAAAGTAATAAAGAAATAAACAAAAACCCATCACCAACAAAATAAAAAAAACAAAACATAATATAGATTTTTAGTTGAGCTTTTCCTAGTTTACGTGTAGCTTTTTTATTATGAGCATATTAATTCAACGTGTAATTATAATTCGTAACACACACTTACATGATTATTTCCCATGTTGCTCAGGCCGTACATTTCCTGTTAGGCTATTGAAATTATTTAAAACCAAACAGTTTACTAAATCTGGTGAAGACAATTTGGGCTGTAGACTGTATACAAACAGGTGTCTTTGTGTACTCAATATCCATATCTGAACTTTCTGGTCTTGACTGTCTCTCTCAAGATCCATAGTGGCTGATCCTTGTTAAGCTTTCACCTAACGAAGGCAAAGCAGTCACAGTATTCCAAGAAGCTTTTAAATTCTGTTCACATCATAAATTTAGTATTTTAGTGAGTCTGTTTTAAACAGTTCATTGGAAACTAACTTCTTTTAAGCTTGTGGTCTTTGATTTGTTTGTTTGTTTAAAAAAAAATAAATGTTCAGATCATTCTAGTACATATTTATTGGAATACATTTTGCTTTAGCTTAAGTTCCATGTCTACTCTTTGGAGTTAGAAAAAAATTAGGTAGAAGTAACACAAAGATAAGCCATGGTAAATTAAACTTGCTTAAAACACACTTTCATTTTGATTGACTCTGTATATAAGAAGACGGAGTCTACAATAAGGAAAGGCTAATTTAAAACACTTGAAATTGAACCATTAAAGAAGCAATTATCCTAGCTGAGGGTTTGTTACATTCAGAGTTCAAAGGGAGTGTAAAATGAAGTACCATCTGCTACATTTGTAAGGGGAAATGAAAGGTCTCTTACAGGCCTTGTACCAATATGTCATTGCACTTAAAGCTGCAAAACACCAAGAATAATGGTTGAAATGCTTTCATGCAGGTAAGTTTTCATGCTCAAATCTCCTGGGTTCCATTGTCATTTGTTCAATAATAAAATCATTGCTGATCTTTTTGCAACCCTTGTTCATCAGTTTGCAAAAACAAGAAAGATCACATTCTGCTCTACACAAGAGTCATCTGAATCTCTATAGATCTTTTTGGAAATAACTTAGATAACTATTTTTTTTAAAGTCATATATATAATGGGAAGGTGCAAAACCATCAGGCACACAGTGGTATCTAGTGAACAGACACAAGGCAATGAGCAAACACTGAATTACAGAAAACTCCATTTAAACATAGAAAAAATGTTTCACTTTGTGGGTGAGCAAACATTCGAACAGGTTTTCCAGAGAGGTTGTGGAGTCGCCATCCATAGACATATTCAAAACCCAACTTGGCACAGCTCTGAGAAACCTGTTAAACCTGTGAAGTGAGCCCATGAGAACCTCATAAGGTTCAACAAGGCCAAGTGCAAGATCCTGCACCTGGGCTGGGGCAATCCTCAGTATCAATACAGGCTGGTGGACAACATGATTGAGAGCAACCCTGTGGAGAAGCACTTGGTGATGCTGGTGGATAAAAAGCTGGACATGAGATGACAGTATGCACTTACAGTCCAGAAGACCAACCACATCCTTGGCTAAATCAAAAGAAGCATGGCCAGCAGGTAGAAGAAGATGATTCTGTTGCTCTACTCCATGATGGTGAGACCTTGCCTGGAATACTATGTCCAGCTCTCAAGCTCTCAACACAAGAAGGACATGGACCTGTTGGAGTGGGTCCAGAAGAGGGCCACAAAAGAGGGCTGGAACACCTCTCCTATGAAGAAAGGCCAAGGGAGTTGAGGTAGTTCAGCCCTGAGAAGGCTCCAAGAAAGGGACCTTATTGTGGCCTTTCAGTACTTCTTTAAGTACTGAAAGGGGCCTATAAGAAAAATCAGAACGGTCTAAGCAGGGCCTCTTGCTACAAACAAGGGATAAGGGTTTTAAACAAAGCAAATTCAGACTAGATAAAAGGAATAAACTTTTTACAATGAGGATGGTGAAACACTCGAAAAAGTTTCCTGCATAGGTGGTGGATGACCTATTGATGGGGCTCTGAGCAACCTGATGCAGGAGGGTTGGACTAGATGACCTTTAAAAGTCCCTTCCAAACCAAAACATTCTATGAGTCTATGATTCTGCCCTGAGCAGGGGACTGGATAAGGTGATCTTGAGAGGTGCCTTCCTGCCTCATTCATTTCATATCTTCTTTTCAATCTGAAGAGCTTGAAATTTAAACACTACAGCTAAAAGTACAGCTGCCATAAGAAATTATCCTCTCCACTGAGAAGTCCATTATGGAGGGTTTTTTTATTTTCAATGCAGTGAGTTCCTGGAAGACTTAAAGAAGGAAAACTTGAAAAATTGAAGCATTTGCTTATAGACAGCCTGGAAGTTCTCAACTCATTTGTCCACCTAAAATGAGAACTGTATAGACCCTGACAATGAAGGCTATTTTGTGGTAAATGACACCATGGGATAAAGCCTGCAATGTACTACTGAATGAGGTACACAGAGTGTATATCTGAGGTCAGGGTAACCACATTACCAGTCCTAAGCTTCTTCACATGCTGAAATCCATCCATCCTTGAGACTTCTGTGACCAGTATTATCAACTGTCTCTCCCTGAGAACAAGTTCTTAACACTGGAGATGGGAGAGGTGGTAGAAAAGCACATGATCCCTCTGGCCTATGGGATCCTCTTTTAGATTGTAATTTTCTTTTTCTTGAAAGGAGCATGAGCATGGAAATAATTTTGTGCATCTGAAGAGGTTAAGATGGATGTGATCTATCCAGACTTCTGCAAGTCCTTTGACACAGTCCCCCACAATATTTTCAAAATGTTCTGTATTCATTGCCATGGATAATTATATAGCAATACATTTGTTAAAGTGACTATCATTTACTTTATAAACTGCAAGGACTCATTTAAAACTTTTGCTGTTTATTATGTCAGAGGATACTTATTCACTTCCTAGAAGACCCCTGACACAGTTAACTATAGGGTTTTTTTGAGTCATTACTCTCATTCCAGCATCTGCAGTCCTTAGAGGAATGTTTATTTCACCAATCACTAACTTCATAAGGCTATAATGAATAAAACAAATGAAGGAAAACTCTCTGTTCTGGAACATAACCTTCTTTAGTAGTTAGTAGTTTAGTAGTAGTAGGTGCCTTTTAAATTCCTTTTTAATGTATATGCTCAGTCATTTATTTTTAATCTGAGCTAACTACAACTCTGCTATAAAGCTGAAGAGCAAAATAAGTTAGTTTATTTAAAAAAAAAAATCTAAATTTAGGGGTGTTTATCTGAAAATAATTTAAAAATATTCAAGTATAAAATATTTAACCATAAGACTTCCTTTTTTTCCCATTCAACTCATATCAAACTGCTGCTAGACTTAATTTGTTGGTAATGACAAAAAGGAACTCCTCTCACTTCTGTTTGGTTTGTGTATTAGGTTCATCTTCAGATTTGTATCCTCCTTTCCATGACATTTATCAACACTTATGAATTACAGCAATTAAAGGGTAAACTCAAAACATCTAATTGAAGTGAACTGTTGCATTCCGTTTCCATTTATAATTTCCTAATCCCAAGCACTGGCCCAGACTCAAGGAAGGGCAGTTTTATCTCAGTAGTCCCAAAGGGCTAAGCAATATCTGAATACAGCTGTCCACAGACATACCTTCTCAACCACAGCTTTTACTTTGAGAGCAGTAAGAGTAATGGCAGCAGATGTGCATTACTGTTGTTCTTTGCATTCCTGGGGACAGGAATGTTTTGCCTTCCCTTGATGAACTGACTTTGAACACTGACGGTGAGCTCCATTTAGCACCTCCAATTCTATGTCTAGTGTAGACAAAAATGTCTTACACAAGAAAGTGAATGTGTTGTTGCAACCACATCAACACTGCTTGTTGAGTAGAACTCATTAGCTTTGGTTCATGTTTTATTTTGATGTTGGTCAAACTGGGGTTACTCTTGAGTAGTAAGAATACCACAAATAATCTTCCATCTTTTATTTATTTAATTTTACTGTCAAAGATAATTTCATTTTAGGAATCATTCACTTAGAATAGGGGTTATTTACTTATTGAATAGCCTTCTGAAGCTTAAGATTTCTGCAGTCTCTCAAGGATTTTCAAGCATGACATATTTTTCTGCCCTGGAAAGCAGCAGCTGAAGCAAGCTTCTTTGTGGGTTGCATATCAACACAAACACATGCAACACACACTAACACACAGATTCCAGCTCTTCAACAGGTGTCAACTATATCATCTCACCCCAGGAATTGTACAAAGTTCCTTGTCTCAGCTGTGTTTACAGGATATATTCTACCAAATTTATTTTCCATAATCATTATCTGAAATCCACCAAATTAATATCTGCTGTTATCATAAGCTGCTTCTGCAGAGAAACCTTGCCTGCAGAAATAATCACAGCTGGAATACAAACTATATATGTCTTCAGATATTCAGGACCTATAAACTGTTAGCCCTCAACTGAATAGGAAAATAAACAAAGCAATATTTGGGAACTAAATATGCACCATAACCTGATTGATTTATTTGCTGAAATACATTCACATGTTTAATTTTTCATTTCATAAACCATACAGCTCCAGGGTAGCTGCTGAAAAGATACTAAGAACCTCTGTACTGAGAAAGTCAAATTAATCAAAGCCTTATGGAGCAGAAAAACCCTCAAGACATTTTGTGATCTGAGTCCAAACAAATCCACTCTTGTCTTCAAAAACAAAAAATTAACAAGAAAAACTAAATATTTTATAAGGAGAATCAGATCTTTCATATGGTGTAAAATATGATTTCTTGAGATAGGAAGTGATATAAAAATCTTGGGAGGGAGAATTTAACAGTTCACCATGAATACTCAGGAAGACAGAAGGATGCATGACACATTCCACCCTTCACCTTGTTAAACAGGTATTTAAGACCTGTTTGAGCAAACAACTTTCTCCCAGGTTGTAGGGACAGACACTGTGACCACACACACACCCTCAGCAAAATGCCACCCCTTGCCTCCCCAAAACACAAAACCAGGAAGGTGGCAAGGGTTTGAATGTATCTTCATGACAAAATCCACTCCTGGTCCTTGCTGATTGGGCTGTAGATCCAAAAAATGAGAAGGGTAAAAAGTTTTGGTGTGGGTGGGGTGGCTAGCAGCTTGATACTGTCCTTGCAGAGCTGTTTGGAACTGGATGTAACCAGCTGTGACTGCCACAGGGCAGCTGCAGCCCCCTCTGGTATAGCCCACCCTTCAGCCCTGGGGTCAGATGTCAATTTTTACTTAATGACATCTGCTCAAGATGCCCACAAATATTCCTTCTGGAGATGAAGAACTGCCATGTGCTATATAAGCATTCAGCCCTCCCTTTCTCTTAAATCTGCCTGAACCTTAGCTGTGGAGGGGGAGTTCTGCAGACAGATATTAGACATTTCAAAAACCTTTGTATTTGAACTTCTGAGAACCAGACCAAAGCAGGATGCCATTTCTGATGGCATCTTCACCAATGAGGAATTTCTTAAAACTCTGTATGCACATGGCTACCCAGTACACAGGGAATTAGAGGCTGAGTTGTGCCCTCTGTTGCTCAGTTGGTCTATACTTGCTTTAAAAGTTCAGGGCTTCAACGGGTTTGTTTATGCCACCTTTGATGGTAAGAGCTAGCAATATAAGGCAAGTCTGGGCAACACATCAGCATAAATGTTCATTTGCTCTGTAATAACACATGCAGTCGCAGCTCTCAATAAATGTTAGCAGAATGTTTAAAAGTCTGGTGTGAACTTTATATATAGTTTAGACTAATTATAATTTATTTTGACAGCTTTATTCTCTTTGTACTTTACTCTGGAAGTCTTAAGGGCTTCCTTAAATTATGTGCAGGTTTATTTTCTTTCCACTTCAGCCATTCTTATCCTGCAAGAGAGACCTGTGTGAAAAAGAAGAGGCCTTAAGTGCCTTTAAGCAAAGATGTGACAAAAGGCAAAGCATTTGGAAGTACTGCTAAAAATGGCAGAGCAAAGCATTATGTTTTTCACTCCTAACCTCTATGTCTACACCATCTGTTAGAAACAAAGTTTCATTTTAATACACCCAGGGCTGCTGTTCTCCTATTTTTTCTCTTTAACTCTAGGTTTTAAGTACAGATGGGAGAATTATAATATCCAAATTAGGGTCTGTGTGGTTATAACATAAGAAGAAACTCTTAATTTAGACACAATCTTGTATTAAAAGGGAAGCCTTGGAAATGATGATTACTCATGCTAGAATTATTTAGCTTGAGTAATCTCAAACTAAAGCTGGAGATTATTATTCTGTTAGAAGTAACAGAAGACATAATATTGGCCAAGTACAATTTTGATGACATGTTTACATCAAGGACAGTGTGTCAAATTAGTTCAAATATAGAAGTCTGAAAAAAGCATCCAGACTCACTTCCAGAAGATCTGGATGCTCAGCTCAGGAGGAATCACTTCTTATGGAAACATCTGTACACAATGTTATTATTCTCTAGTCAACTATATTGTACATTCTACAGAAAGAACCATCTGATACCTATGAACCACAGTATGCTTCATATGTGATGTGTATCATAGCAAATCAAATTAGAACTTGGATGAATGAAAGTATGTTCTTTGTAACATGCAGTGCACTGCAGAAATGGCTCTAAGCTCAGATTTTGCATCTTGCTTCTTTCTCCCATCTATCATTATGGTAATTTCTCACGTGGGCTGCCTCATTCATGTAAGTGGCAAGAGTCAGTACAACAGAATTTAATAAATATTTCTATATCCATTTCTTGTGACAAACAAGATGTATGTCTCAAATACATCTGACTCTGAAAACTGACAACCGTAAAACTCAGTTGCCAATAAGAAGGCCATCGAACACTGCAACCAGGACTCATTTATGACCTCCTTTTTTCTTCTTCTCTTAGTCCAATGGAAGAGTGTCTGCTGTAGCTTCACAATTTAAGCAAAAAGTCTCATTATGTTAATATTTAAGTGATCAGTCCAGAACTTCCTAGAGGATAAGGTATTCCCATTATTTTGAATAATAACTAGAGTAGGCATTAAATACACAAGTGTTATTTTCTGCAAATTAAAAATTTCTTCGGTTTTACAGCTCACATGAAGTAATTGTCAGGGTACATTTTGCACTGTATACCTTGCATGCTATCACTCTAAAATTAATTGCCTGAGAGTTCAATCTGAATTTTTATTTGAAAGTATAATTGACCTGTTAATTGGTTGTAAAGAGCAGGAGCAAAATACCAGAAAAGAGTCCAAGATGACAACAAAATTCCAGTTTTCTTCCCATAGTATTTTTTTTCTTAATTTAAAACCTCAGTTTCAGATTTCCTATTAGCACCTTTCTCATGCTTTACAGTACACGCTTCCCATTCGGTGTTCTCACCATTATTTATTTTATTGTATTCGTGGTGGGTTGACCCAGATTGGATGCCAGGTGCTCACCAAAGCCACTCTATCATTCTCCTAATCAGACAGACAGGGGAGAGAAATTATAATTGAAAACTTGGGAGTCAAGATAAGGACAGGGAGAACACTCATCAAGTACAGTCATGGGCAAAATGGCGTTCAACTGGGGAAATTCCTTAAATTTATTAACAATCAGATCAGAGACAGATAATGAGAAATAAAGCCAAATCTTAAAACACCGCGCCCTCACCCTTCCCTTCTTCTCAGGTTCAACTTTAGTCCTGATTTCTCTGACTCCTCCTCCCCAAGGGCACAGGGGGAGGAGGAATGGGAGTTGCGGTCAGTGCCTGGTGTATTGTATCTGCCACTCCTTCGTCTTCAGGGAGAGGACTCCTCACACTCTTCACCTCCTCCAGTGTGGGTTCCCTCCCACAGGAGACAGTCCTCCAATAACTTTTCTTATGTGGGTCCTTCCCACAGTCTACAGTTCTTCACAGCCTGCTCCAGTGTAGGTCCCTTCCACAGGGTGAAGTCCTTCAGGAACAGACTACTCCATTGGGGGTCCCCTGCAGGTCACAAGTTCTGCCAGCAAACCTGCTACAGTGTAGGCTCCTCTCTACATGGGATCACAGGTCTTGCCAGGAACCTGATCCAGCCTCCTTTAGACATCCACCTGCTCTGGCATGGTGTCCTCCTTGGGTTGCAGATAAATATCCATTCCACTGTTAACCTCCATGGGCTGCAGAGGGACAGCCTGCCTCACCATGGTCTTCAAATTGGGCTGCAGGGGAATCTCTGCTCTGGTGCCTGGAGCACCTCCTCCTACCCCTCTTTCTTCACCAACCTTGGCATATGCAGAGTTGTTTCTTTCACTTATTCTCTCTCCTGTCTCCATTTGCAATTATGCAACTTTCTCAGCCCCCTTCCTAAATATGTTACCACAGAGGTGCTACCACCATTACTGACTGGCTCAGCCTTGGCCAGCGATGCATCTGTATTGGAACTGGCTAACATTGGCTCCATCAGACAGGGGAAGCTTCTAGCAGCTTCTCACAGGAACCACTTCTCTAGGCCTCCCACGACTAAAACTTTTCCATGCAAACCTAATACAATAGTATATGTTCATCCACAGTACCTTTATTAATTAAAAGTTAAATGCCACCTTAGCCTTCTTTTTATTCAGTGGAAAGAATCATAGAATCATTTCGGTTGGAAAAGACCTTTCAAAACATCAAGTCCAACTGTAAATCCAACACTGCCAGGTCCACCACTAACACCACTAACCCATGTCCCTAAGTGCCACATCTATATGTCTTTTATGTATCTCCAGGGATAGTGACTCCACCACTTCCCTAGGCAGCTTGTACCAGTGCTTGGTAAGCCTTTCAGTGAAGAAATTTTTCCTGATATCCAATCTAAAGCTCCCCTGGCACAACGTGAGGCCATCTCTTCTCAAGTTATCACTTGTTGCTAGGGAAAAGAATGACACCCAACATGCTGGAAGAACGGCATTATTAGAACATGATCCTTCCCAAGCTTTTGGGTCCATAGGATCCTTGGGACCCCTGGAGAGGCTCATTTCAATTCATTAAATGTAAAAAACCCAGGGGATTTAGGTATCTAACTTTAAATGTCTAAAATCAGATGAGATTAATGCTACTTGTTTCTTTTTTTAAAAAAAAAACCTCATGATTAACCTTTTTCCATGTCAGACACTAATGTAATCACAATTGTCTAATTTTTCTTGCTTTCAGAAAAAAATAGTTTCTGGTTCTGTACATACTTTTTATCCAGACTTTTCAGAACAGTCTGGTTTAGAGCAGCTCTAAATAGCAATTATTTTATGTCCTCATCTTATCAATTCATTATTATCACATCTTTGCCAATACTGTGCTTTTCCATTTGAAATGTTAATATTTTTATGACAGATAAAAATCAGCACACTCAGATTAGGTCCTTTTGCATGCTGTTTCAAAAGTAATAAACTTCAGAATCCTTGGATTTTCCTACTTGTGTTTGATGGAAAAAAAAAAAACAAACCAAGGCTATTTTAATTGTAGAGTAAATATTAACTATCTAACTAGCCCAGTAAGGAACCCAGACTGTATCATTACTGCTGAAGGGCTATTTGTACCTCTTGAGAAAAATTTACATTTCTTCAAAACCAGGAATCTTTCTCTAATGCTGATACATCCACTGTGCTACAAACCAAAACACAGAAGTATAAAAGAGTCAAAATCCATTAGTAGAATAGAACATGCATATGTACAGAAAAGAGCCAAAATCCATTAGTACTGGGAAACATTTTGCGATCAAAACGATGAAATTGCCATCTGTATTATCATTAATTGGTCAATGACCATTTTCCTTCATTGTATGTATATAAAGCAGCTATGATCTTAAGTTACCAGATGAGTAAATGAAAGAAATGCAGAAGCTCACTGAGTTGAAAAACCCCCAGAAGGAGTCTCAGATGTTGCCTCTAATTGCCTAAGCCTGCAAACAATTATCAAATGAAAAATATCAGCTGCAGAAAGGCAGAATACCTATATTCTCTGTTATAAACAGCTCCTGAAGGCAATCCAGTTTCATCCAGAGAGGAAAAGTGGAAAATGGTGCTTTAATAATGCAATTATTTACAGTACTTGCTACCTATTCTCAGGCAATGCTTGGTAGGAAATGTGATTCAGTATCAGTTTGACAACTGTTTCTGATATGATTGGTTTGGGTTGGAATGAGAGCAACTCTTTCACCAGCTCTTCTGAACAGACACAAGATATTTAGCTTAGACTGGGTGAAATAACACCTCATCGTGTCTCTGGATCAGATGATGATGGGATCCCAGGAGATGCCCTTCAGGTGAGGTTGGCTGGACATGGATGTTGTTGATCCAAGACAAAAGATAAGTGCCATTTCCCAGCCTCTGGGGAAAACCTGCATCCACCAGCAACCAAATGTCCCTCTTGCCTGCAATGTCTCCTCCTCTTCCAGTTATATCTACACTCAAAAGGTGCCAGAGCTGCAGGTCCCTTCCTGCTAAATGTGCAGAGCCTAACATATGGATTTAGCTGCTATTTTATAGCAGAACCTACAGTATTTGACAGTTAAACCCCATGCATTTTCACACTGTTTGATGATTTGATGGTTGATTTTTTTAAAGTCACCAAGCCCACTGGATCTCAGAGTACCTTCTGATTGGCTGACAGTTTTCATTGGATCTCATATTTGAAAAAATATATACCTTTTTTTTTCTCTTCAGATAGAAAGTCATATGTATCTTATAACAGATGTATGTAGCATATATGTGCACAAACATAAATAATAAAAAAAAAAATCATAGAATCATAAAATGTTTGGGTTGGAAGGAACTTTAAAAGCTCTGTAGTCCAACCACCCAACAATGAGTGGGGACATCCTAAACTAGATAAGGTTACTGGTCCAACTGGACCTTGAATGTTTCTAGGGATCATAAATTTACTTCCTCTCTGGGAAACCTGTTCCAGTGTTTCACCA